>WBNM01041164.1:128964-169982 GCA_013399055.1 Ramphastos sulfuratus
TTTTTTTTTTTTTTTTTTTTTTTTTTTTTTCTCTCTCTCAATTTATTTCTGAAGAGCTGTTCTGGTTCTTAAACATCAGGTGCAACTACTTTCACAGCAGTCAGCACACTCGAGCAGAAAGCATGCCTGTGAGTTACTGCTTGTGCCAAAATAAGTGAACTTCAAGTCAGCAGCCTCCCCCAGTTCTGACACTGCACCCTCTGGGTACATAGAGTCAGTGAGAGTTGGAAGGGACCATAAGGATCATCTAATTCCAACCCCCCTACCATGGGAAGGGACTCTTTACACTAGATCAGGCTGTCTAGAGCCTCATCCAGCCTAGCCTTAAACACCTCCAGGGATGGGGCTTTGACCACCTCCATGGGCAACCCTAGAATGGGTCTCACCACTCTCATGGTGAAGATCTTCCTAACATCCAGTCTGAATCTACCCATTTCCAGCTTTGCTCCATTCCCCCTAGTCCAGTCACTACCTGACATCCCAAAAAGTCCCTCCCCAGCTTTCTTGTAGGCCCCCTTAAGATTCTGAAAGGCCACAATAAGGTCACCTCAGTCTTCTCCTTTCCAGACTGAACAGCCTCAAATTCCTCAATCTCTCCTCATAGAAGAGCAGCTCCAGCCCTCTGATCATCCTCATGCCCCTTCTCCGGACACCTTCCAGTACATCCACATCCCTCTTGTAACAGGGGCTCCAGAACTGGATGCAGTACTCCAGGTGGGGTCTCACCACTACGGAGTAAGGGGAAGGATCACTTCCCTCCACTCACTGGCCACACTTCTCTTGATGCAGTCCAGGATCTGGTTGGCTTTCTGGGCTGCAAGAGCACACTGCTGGCTCATATTGAGCTTCTCATCCACCAGCACCCCCAAGTCCCTCTCCTCAGGGCTGCTCTCAAGCCAGTCACTGCCTAGCCTGTATCGGTGCTTGGGATTGCCTGGACCCAGATGCAGAACCTTGCACTCAATCTTGTTGAACTTCATGAGATTGGCTTGGGTCCACCTCTCCAGCCTGTCAATGGATCCCTTCCCTCCCACGTGTCAGCCACACCACACAGCTCGGTGTCATCAGCAAACTTGCTGAGGGTGCACTCAATGCCACTGTCCACATTACTGACAAAGATGTTAAGCCAAGACTGGTCCTAGGACTGATCCCTGAGGGACATGCATCAAACAGCTGAGCCAGCCTCTCAGGGGAGATGCCTTTGTACCAAGGGAAAACAGCACTTTGTATAGATGAGCCTTCTTTCTTTCAATCAATCATAGAATTGTTTCAGTTGGNTAGAATGGGTCTCACCACTCTCATGGTGAAGATCTTCCTAACATCCAGTCTGAATCTACCCATTTCCAGCTTTGCTCCATTCCCCCTAGTCCAGTCACTACCTGACATCCCAAAAAGTCCCTCCCCAGCTTTCTTGTAGGCCCCCTTAAGATTCTGAAAGGCCACAATAAGGTCACCTCAGTCTTCTCCTTTCCAGACTGAACAGCCTCAAATTCCTCAATCTCTCCTCATAGAAGAGCAGCTCCAGCCCTCTGATCATCCTCATGCCCCTTCTCCGGACACCTTCCAGTACATCCACATCCCTCTTGTAACAGGGGCTCCAGAACTGGATGCAGTACTCCAGGTGGGGTCTCACCACTACGGAGTAAGGGGAAGGATCACTTCCCTCCACTCACTGGCCACACTTCTCTTGATGCAGTCCAGGATCTGGTTGGCTTTCTGGGCTGCAAGAGCACACTGCTGGCTCATATTGAGCTTCTCATCCACCAGCACCCCCAAGTCCCTCTCCTCAGGGCTGCTCTCAAGCCAGTCACTGCCTAGCCTGTATCGGTGCTTGGGATTGCCTGGACCCAGATGCAGAACCTTGCACTCAATCTTGTTGAACTTCATGAGATTGGCTTGGGTCCACCTCTCCAGCCTGTCAATGGATCCCTTCCCTCCCACGTGTCAGCCACACCACACAGCTCGGTGTCATCAGCAAACTTGCTGAGGGTGCACTCAATGCCACTGTCCACATTACTGACAAAGATGTTAAGCCAAGACTGGTCCTAGGACTGATCCCTGAGGGACATGCATCAAACAGCTGAGCCAGCCTCTCAGGGGAGATGCCTTTGTACCAAGGGAAAACAGCACTTTGTATAGATGAGCCTTCTTTCTTTCAATCAATCATAGAATTGTTTCAGTTGGAGGACACCTCCAAGATCATCAAGTCCAACAATCAACCTAAGATCACTATGGCCATTACACCATGTCCCAAAGAGCCATGTCCGCGTGTTTCCTGAACACCTCCAGGGATGGTGATTCCACCACTCCTCTCAGACAACCTAATGAAACCTACTGAAAGTAAAAGTAATATCAACGTGGGTAAAATCATCTAGGTCTGGTTCTTTTGTCTGAAACCAAAGCTAAGGCAAACACCACAGCTGCGTTGAGCAGGTCAGAAACACAGATACTGGGTCCTGTTCAGGAACTGGGGTAACCACAAAACTAATGGTACTTGGCCAGCCAGAATGTGTCCAGCAATGCCTGGGCCTTGTGACAGCCACATAAGCTTGGGATTTTCTGTGTGCTCTTTTCATCCTAGAGGTCTTTTAATCTGTGCACCTCAAACTTTAAGAGTCCTTGCATTCACAGTTAGGAAGAAACAGCATCTGATTTACACTTTTTCTCCATTACAGGGCAGATTTTTCCCCTTCACCAAGTAATTTCCAGTACCTTCTGTCTGTCTACCAGTAGCAAGCCTGCTGGAAGCACTTCTTTAAATGTTAAAGGGTGCAGCTGAGATGAGATTTCTGCTTTGAGAAGCTGTCAGACTGGGACCAAGGGACCAACACTGACATTGCAACACAAGATTTCGCAGCCTAATCAAAAATGTTGCTTCTCTGCTGCTGTGTGCCCTCCAGTTTGCCCAACTGGAATTCACAAGCTCAAGTTTTTATTCAGTTTTCCATGGTATTTTCTACACAGGGCTCCAGTTCTGCAGAGGAAAGGGAATTCATGTTTGCTACCTGTGTGTGCCAGGGAGGTTTAGGCTGGATATCAGGAAAAATTTCTTTCCTCAAAGAGTGGTCAGGCATTGGAACAGACTGCTCAGGGAAATGGTGGAATCATCATCCCTGGACATGTTCAAGAAACATGTGGACATGACACTTTGGGACATGGCTTAGTGGCCATGGTGTCTTGGGTTAACAATTGGACTTGATGATCTTAGAGGTCTTTTCCAACCAAAACAATACTATGATTTTATGCCAGCATCTCCTTGTGGCAGATAATGTATGAACCCTAGAAGATTCTCCCTGTCCCAAAGAGCTTATTCTGCAGTTCTTGAATATCCCGAAAGCTACTCCTGCCATATCTTCTTGAGAACTGTTGTTATGCACTGTCTCTTGAGCCTGTGGGTCTCTGCAGCAGCTCAAAAAGCTCTATAACCTCCAACTCACTGAGGACCACTGTGTGTACCTTGCATGGCTACCCTGGCACAGGACTCTGGAGTGTGCAGCAGGGAAAGCAGAGGAACACATCTGCCTGACAAAGAGGGGTGGAGGTAGAGGGAAAACACTTCTTGAGAGGCAAGCTCAGCTAAGGGACCATCCATCTAACCTTTACTGTTTCCTCTGTCAGCATTCCTTTCCTACTGCCAAAAAATACATCTGTGTTTGGCCCACATTCACCTCTGATCTAAATCCATTGACTGCCACAGAGTTACACTTGGGATTAATTTGGCTCATTGGATCTAACCTGATATTGGCAGTAATTCAGAAGTGCAAACAGCAGAAAGAGTTCTTTTAAATAACCTGAACAGGCCATGGCAAACATAGTGACCTTCCAGTACCTGAAACAGGGTTACAAGAAACTTGATGAGGGACTTTTTACAATGGCTTGCAGTGATAGTGTGAGGGGGAATGGATTCAAGCTAGAAGAGGGGAGGTTAAGACTGGAGATTAGGAATAATTTCTTTCCAGTGAGGGTGGTGAGACACTGGAACAGGTTGCCCGGAGAGGCTGTTGATCACAGGATGTTAGGGGTTGAAAAGGGACCTCCTGGGATCAAGTGCAGGACCATAATCTAGTGCAGGTCACACAGGAACATATCCAAACAGGTCTTGAAAGTCTCCAAAGAAGGAGACTCCACAACCTCTCTGGGGAGCCTGTTCCCGTGCTCTATGACCCTTACAGTAAAGAAGTTCCTCCTCATGTTGAGGTGGAACTCCCTGTGCTGTAGTTTATACCCACTGCCCCTTGTCCTGTCACAGGGCACAGCCCTCAGATATTTATAAACATCGATTAGGTCCTCTCTAAGTCTTCTCCTCACCAGACCAAACAGGCCCAGGTCCCTCAGTCTCTTCCTGCAGGGCAGTGCTCCAGCCCTTTAATCATCTTTGTAGCCTTCCATTGGACTCTTTCCAGCAGATCCCTGTCCCTCCTGAACTGGGGAGCCCAAAACTGAATGCAGTATTTCTGGTGAGGTCTCTCCAGGGCAGAGCAGAGGGGGAGAAGAACCTCCCTCAACCTGCTGGACACACTCGTCTTAATGCACCCCAGGATCCCATTGGTCTTCTTGGCCACAAGGGCACATTGCTGTCCCATGGATAGCTTCTTGTCCACCAGCACTCCCAGGTCCTTCTCCCCAGGGCTGCTCTCCAGCAGATCACCTCCCTGGAAGGGTTTAAGGCCAGGTTGGACAGAGCTTTGAGCAACCTGGTCTAGTGGAAGGTGTCCCCGCCCCTGGTGAGGGCAAGTGGAACTAGATGATCTTTAATGTCCCTTCTGACCCAAACCATTCTATGATGATTATATGCCTGCTGCACTGTGAGGCTGGTAAATCAAATCCCAACATGAAGACAGGATTCACGTGCCAACTCCATGTCAGTGACACTAACTCCTGCATCTCTTTAGTACACTTCTCCTATGGTCTGCCCAGTCTTTCTGGTATCTCATCTCAAACATTCTCATGTCTTAACTTGGAGACAGCAAAGTCAACCTCCATTTCCCTGCATAATGAATGTTTTTCACTGATGACACTGCCAACCACCACCTTTCAATCAGGCTTGCAAGTGAAGATAAAAGTAGAATTAGATACTTAATTCCATGCATTCAGAATGCACGCTAGATACAATTCCTTTTTTCTCTGTCATAATGCCATGTTTTCCTTTCCTCACACTCACTCAAATCACTATAGTCTATTCTCCACCCAGAGTTCTTCTTTAAACACCGTATCAAATGCTTTCCACTCTTCAGACTTTCCTTTTGGAGCATCTGTTGAGCATCTGAACATCTGTTGTTATTATGTGTATATAATACAAACATAACCCCACTACCCTTGAATTAAGGATGTGTGTGACACCAAAGTAACCTGTTGCAACAACAATTTGTTTCCACAGTTCACAAATGTCACTACTCTTATTAGGAATTTACAAAGGGTAAATCACTGTTGTGGCATTTTTCTTTTTTATAAAAAGGTCAATGAGGACAAGTGCAGACTCCTGGCAGTGGATAAAGAATTGGCTGGATGCCCACATCCAGAGGGTAGTGCTTAATGGCTTAAAGTCCAGATGGAGAGCAGTCACAAGTGGTGTCCTTCAGGGGTCTGTGCTGGGACCTGTGCTGTTCAATATTTTTATCAGTGCTACAGACAGTGGGATTGAGTGCACCATCAGCAAGTTTGCAGATGACACCAAGCTGAGTAGTGCTGTCTGGGATGGCATCCAGAGGGACCTGGACAGGCTGGAAAGGTGGGCCCAGGTGAACCATATAAAGTTCACCAAGTCCAAATGCAGGGTTCTGCACCTGAACCAGAACAATCCTCACAATACAGGCTGGGGGATGAGATGATAGGAAGCAGCCCTGTGAAAAAGGACTTAGGGGTACTGGTGGTGGATAAGAAGCTGGACACGAGCAGACAGTGTGAGCATGCAACCCAGAAGGCCAATGGCATCCTGGCTGCATCAAAAGAAGTGTGGCCAGCAGATCCAGAGGGGTGATTCTGCCACTGTGCTCTGGTGAGACCTCACCTTGAGCACTGCATCCAGGTCTGGAGTCCTCAATACAGGAAGGGCATGGACCTGATGGAGAAGGGGTTGTTCAGCCTGGAGAAGAGAAGGCTCTGAGGAGACCTAATTGCCACCTTCCAGTACCTGAAAAGGCCTACAAGAAGGCTGGAGAGAGACTATTGACAAAGGCCTGCGGTGACAGGACAAGAGGCAATGGCTTCAAACTGGAGAAGAATAGATTTGAATTGGATGTTAGGAACAAGTTCTTTACCATGAGGATAGTGGAACATTGGAACAGGTTGCCCAGGGAGGTAGTTGAGGCTCCATCCCTGGAGATATTCAAGGTTAGGCTCAACAGGGCTCTGGGTGACCTGATCTAGTTGAGGATGTCCTTCTCACTGCAGAGGAGATGGACTAGATGACCTTTAGAGGTCCCCTCCAACCCTGGTGAATCTATGATCTGATGAGGAATAACACCTGACACCAGTATAGATTAGGAGTAGTCCTCCTAGACTGCACCTCCCTGGAGAAAGACCTTGGAGTCCTGGTGGACAGGAAGTTAACCATGGTACAGCAATGTGCCCCTGTGGCCAAGAGGGCCAAAAGTACCCTGGGATGCATTAAGAGAAATGTGTCCAGCAGATCTAGGGACATTCTCCTTCTCCTCTACTCTGCTGTGGTGAGACCACACCTTGAATCCTGTACCCAGTTTTGGGATCCCCATTTTGAGAGAGAGCGATCTGCTGGAGAGAGTCCAATGGAGCTACAAAGATGACTGTGGGACTTGAACAATCTCTCCTATGAAGAAAGACTGAGAGACTTGGGGCTGTCTAGTCTTGAGAAGAGGAGGCTAAGAGGGGACCTTATTAATGTCTATAAATATCTGAGGGATGGGTGTCAAGAAGAAGGTGAAAGTCCCTTTTCAGCAGTGCCCAGTAATAGGACAAGGAACAACAGGTATAACCTTGAACACAGAAGGTGCCACCTCAATATGAGACACTTCTTTATACTGAGAGAGACAGAGCTCTGGCAAAGGTTGCCAAGAGAGGTTGTGGAGTTTCCTTCTCTGAAGACTTTTAAAAACTGCCTGGATGCATTCCTGTGCAGCCTGCCCTAGGTGATCCTGTTCTGGCAGGAGGATTGAACTTGATCTGTAGAAGTCTCTTCCAACCCCTAACATTGTGATTATTTTTCTACGACTAATGAATAAGGCAGGTACCTTTCTTACACACACAGATACCTCCAGTTCCAACCACCAAAACGTCAGAAAGCTCTGTGCTCTCCTGCCCAAAGTCAATGAGTGGTGGCAGTAAGCGAGCTGTTCACTTAAACTGTGGTGAGCCTGTGCTGCTTCCTCCCTCTCCCCCAACTTAAAGAACAGGCCACTGTATGCTCTCTGAAAGAGTGGACTATTCATAGAGCCATTGAGGTAGCAGGAGACCTTTGAGATCATCCAGTCTGACCACTCACCTAGAGCTCACAATCCCAGTGCTGCTGCTAAGCCACTGCCACTAAACCACAGCCCTCAGCACCACATCCATGCATCTTCTGAATACTTTCTGGGATGGTGACTCCACTGTTCCAATGCATGAGAACCCTTTCTGGGAAAAAATTGTTCCTAATATTGCTGTATACTGCTACATACCACAACATTCTCTGCCTCCTTAGGAGTTCCTTACTCTTCTGTCCTAATTCCTCAAGTGTGTTTTCTACAGTCATTAGAGCTTCCTACACTTAAGCATTAAATAGCCCCATTTTTTTTTTTTGCTAAAATAATTCATTTTTCTTCCATTTCAGTGATTACAAAAATGTAGCATTTTTTCTTCCCTCACATTTTACAAGATTCCTAGTACGTTAGAGTACAAAAGCAACAATCTGACACATTAGAGCTCTTCTTCCATGTTTTTATCCTGCCTGCAATGAAAAAATAAAAAGCAGTGTGTATTTTTATCTGACTCTGCTATATGGAACAATCCACAGCAGAAGCCTGTTACTGTCACTCAAAAGAACATCTGTTTAACCAGATGCAGTCATTAAATTCACCTTTAAATTTTACAATTAGTCTTTTCTAAGGGACAAAAATGTCTGTTCCATGCAAAATCCAAAGACATCAGTGCTTTAGGACCGTATCACAAAGCAGCTGCATCTTACCGAACTTTTTCCTTGAAGACAGATTGCAGCAACCCTCAGGGACATCTAAGCCAGCCACAGCAAAGCGAAGCATGTCTCTATCTCAGGTAGTAGGGTGATTAGGACAGTGCAATAATCTTAGCGGAAGGGTGTACTGTAGGCACAGCATCCTCCTGGAGAAAAGTGGCTGCTTGTGGCTTGCGTGGGTAAAAATCTGGCTGGATGACTAGGCCCAAAGAGTGATGGAAAATGGAGTTAAATCCAGCTGGCAGGTGGTCACAAGTGATGTTCCCCAGGGCTCAGTACTGGGGCCAGTTCTCTTTAATATCCTTGGCATTGATTTGAATAAGGGAATGGAGTGCACCCTCAGTAAGTTTGCAGATGACACTAAGTTGGGTGGGAGTGCTGATGTGCTGGAAGGTAGGAAGGCTTCACTAAAGGATCTGGACAGGCTGGGGTCAGTTGTATGAGATTTAACAAAGCCAAGTGCTGGGTCCTGCACTTGGGTCACAACAACCCTATGAATGCTCTCAGCTTGGGGCAGAGTGGCTGGAAAGCTGCCGAGCAGAATAGGACCTGGTTGACAGTTGGTTGAACATGAGCCAGCAGTGTGCTCAGGTGGCCAAGAAGGCCAACAGCAGCCTGGCCTGCATCAGGATTACTGTGGCAGTAGGGAAGTGATTGTGCACAGAGAAGGGCAACAAAGCTGGTGAAGAGTCTGGAGAATAGGTGTGTTGAGGAGGGGCTGAAGGAACAAGGGAATGGCAAAAAAGGTTGACACAGAGCACAGCAGGGGACAATTGAAGTTCAAGGTTGATATCCACAGATTGGACTCATTAATAAGAATTGTAAGGGACATGCAGACTGCCTTAGTACTCACCCATAAAGTACTCCTCACATAAAAAAGAAATTTCTCCATGCAGTAAAAGCAGTGGACTGAGCAAAATCAGAATCATAGCTGAGCCTGGGTTGTAGGTGGAGCAAATTGGCTAAATACATGATTAATGAAGGATCACTAAGCACAGAGTGAGCAGAAGGCTGGGGAGCTCTTCCAGCAGTTCTGCTGTATTCTCCTGCAAGAAACTAGAGGCAGCCCTGGACTCTAGAAATCTAATTCACCTTTGCAACTTGCTCTGTACTCTTCTCACCTGCTGCAGAACACCCAAGTATTTTGGGTTCAACACTTGGGCCACCCTGCCCTTTATGGAAAGGGCCTCAAAACCGACATTCTCCTGCAGAGGTATAATGAATATTGCCACTTTTTGCAAAAACAGCACACACCATGCCCTAGCTCAGAGATGGCATTGCATGCAGCAGGGTACTTCAACCCAATGCATGTGCTAGCACCTATGGGGTATTGTGGAATTAGCTCTTCTTTTTGTCCACCTGGCAGAAAGCAAGACCAGACTTGGGGTGAGATGAATGAGTTTGGGTTGGATATAGCAAACCAGAGTAATCAATGCTCCTTTGATACAAATTGAACTAATACTGATCAAAAGAAGAAAGGTCAACCAAAGGCTACTTACAGTACAGGGATGCAGTTACAACTTGTGGTTTAGGGTTTAACAAAGCCAAGTGCCAAGTCCTGCATTTAGATCAAAACAACCCCATGAAACACCACAGACTTGGGGCAGAGTGGCTGGAAAGCTGCTCACCAGAAAACGACCTAGGGGTGCTGGTTGACAGTTGGCTGAGCCAGCAGTGCGGTCAGGTGGTCAAGGCCAGCAGCATTCTCATCTGCAACAGCAATAGTGTGGCCAGCGTGAGCAGGGAAGTGATTGTGCCTTTGTACTCAGCACTGGTGAGCCCACACTTTGAATACTGGGCTCATTTTTTGGGCCCCTCACTACAAGAAAGACACTGAGGTGCTGGAGCACATCCAGAGAAGGGCAACAAAGATGGTGAAGAATCTGGAGAACAAGTCTGGTGAGGAGCAGTTACGGGAACTGGGATTGTTTAGTGTGGAGAAGAGGAGGTTGAGGGGATGCCACACTACAAGTCCCTGAAAGGAAGTTGGAGGTAGGTGGGGATTGGTCTCTTGTCCTTACTATCAGGAGGAAATGGCCTGAAATTGTGCCAGGGGAGGTTTAGGTTAGATATGAAGAACAACGTCTCTGCTGCAAGATTGTTCAGGCATTGGGACAGGCTGCCTAAGGAGGTGGTGGAGTCACTGTCCCTGGAGGTGTTCAAGAATGTGTGGACATGGCACTTTGGGGCATCGTTTAATGGCCATGGTGGTCTCAGGTTGGACTTGCTGGTTTTGAAGGTCTTTTCCAACTGAAACAGTTCTGTGATTCTAATCACCTAAATCATAGAATGCTTTGATGAAGAAAGGAGTATCAGGAGGAGGCACTGATATTTTGGCTGGCTGTACAAAGCTGTCTGGTGCTGCAGAACTCAGTCTCATCGCTGTTAGCCGAGCGATGAATCATAGAAACCAGGTATAGTTTACACCATGCATAGGATCCATGTGAAACATCACATCCCTACATCTAGGATCAAGGCAATACAAAGTCTATAGGAAAAGTGCTTTTCATTTTCCAGTTACTGAATATATTAACAGCTGAGCCAAACTGCTCGGCAGGGAGAGAGCACCAGCAGAGTTTTTATCCTTTTCAGATGCCTGGCCCTAAACTATTTATAATCTTCCAATATTTTTTTAACCTGTGCAAGTAACTGCATGTATTTTTCTACTTAATCTGTTCTGAACATGCTGTCACTTCTCTCCTAATGTCTGTACTGACCAACTACAGCACTTCATCTATTTCTCTCTATCTTAGCATAGTCCAAATGGAGGCCAGTGACAAGTGGTGTCCCTCAGGGGTTGATACTGGGACCCAGGTTGTTTAACATCTTTGTCAGTGATTTGGACAGTGAAATTAAGGGCACCCTGAGCCGGTTTGTGGGTGACACCAAGTCGTGTAGCCTGGGTGACACACTGGGGAGAAGGGATGCCATCCAGAGAGACCTGGACAGACTGGAGAGGTGGGCCCATGGCAACCTCATGAAGTTCAAGAAGGCCAAGTGCAAGATCCTGCACTTGGGTCAGAGCAATCCCAAGCACAAATAAAGGCTGAGTGAGGAGTGGCTTGAGAGCAATCTGGAGGAGGTCTTGGGGGTATCAGCTGATTAAAAACTCAGCATGAGCTGGCAGTGTGCACTGGCAGCCCAAAAGGGAACTGTGTGCTGGAGTGCATCAAAACAAGTGTGACCAGGAGGACAAGGCAGGTGAATGAAAGTCGTGGCTGCATCTAATGTGGTTGGGCTTGGCAAAGTGCCATCCTGATTGGCTAATCTATATCCAAAGGCCCATCAGTCTCAGGCTGTACTAATAAAAAGAGATGGGCAGGTAACACAAGGTGCTCTCTGCTGTTGTATTCATGCCAGCTGGTGCTGCTGTCAGTGCTTTTGCTGCCTCACTGCATCCTGAACTGCCTGGAAACTCCACTGCCTCGACTTTACCAGGAACAGGCTCTAAATGCCTGCAGGCACTCGGCCTGCATAGCCAGCGTGACATTGTGCCAAGCCTGCACATGGCATTGCATCCTGCCTGCCCCTCTGCAAGGCTTCTGCCGAATCAGGTGTCAAGAAGAACCAGGTCAGAGCCTGTGCCAGACTCCAGCTGCCTGAGAAAAGAGCCTGGGAAACTCCGAAGCCTCTAATGGCTTTGAGACCACCGACAGCAACCCCACCATGTGCTTTGGGTTTTGTCTGATAATATTTTGTGAGTAAATACTTAAAGCCTCTTGTAATCACTAATTGCCTTCTGCCATAAGCAGAGAGGAGCTTCCTGCATCCATCTAGTGGCTAAGTGGGATAATGAACCACAAGCAGTGTAGTGACCTCAAGAACCTTCTCTTCCAGTATAAGGGTTGTGTTTGCTAGTTACAGTGTTCCAGTTTTGCCTGTTCCCTATGTGTATAAATTTCCAAACCGTGAATTTCAAACCTTGTAAATAAGTTTTCAGGCAAGATTTAATGTTAATAACCAATTTTCATAGTTATTAACAATCTTCACCTGGATATCAAAATTAATATTGATTTATTAATTTTGCATAATTTGTAACAGCCAGGTTGGATGGGGCCTTGAACAAGCTGGTCTAGTGGAAGGTGTCTCTGCCCATAACAGCAGGGGTGGAACTAGATTATTTTTAAGGTGCCTTTCAAGCCAAACCATTCTGATTTCATAACCACTAATGACATCCTAGTGCATGTGTGTGTAATTGCATATGATAGCGTTCTCTTCCTGCTGCTGAAGAACAAAAGGAAGGCACTGAAGCTAAAGCATGGAGTTTTGAAAACAGGCCCTTTACTGCTGAAATCACAGATTGCATTGGGATGGAAGAGACCCTCAAAGGTCATCTTGCCCAATCCTCCTGCAGTGAGCAGGGACACCTCCAACTAGATGCAGCTGCCCAGGACCACATCACATCTGATCTGCATGTCTCCAGGAGCCTCAACCACTCTCTAAGCCAAATCCTGCCTAAGACCTTCGTGAAAACGCTGTCAGGTTACTTGATCAAATTCTGGCTTTCCTAGTTTAGTCTTGCTGCCTTCCAAGGCTTTTGACTATAATGAATGTGCAACATATAGAACTGAACTGTGAGCATGTACCAGAAAATGAGGATACTACAGGACACTAAAGCATGTTTGTAAGAAAAGTCTTTCATCTGCTGTCACAGTTTAGTATTGTTTGAAGAGGAAGAAATAAATGATATGTGCTGGGGTTTTCATGACTTGAGGAGAGCAGAACTGGTCCAATAGCTTGCTGCCATGTGCTTATGTTGTGCAACTATATGAGGACTTGGAGGCTGAAGATTCGTAGATTGGTTTGAGTTGGAAGGGACATTAAAGGTCATCTAGTTCTAACAACCCTGCATTGGCAGAGACACCTTCCACTAGACCAGGTTGTTTAAGGCCTCATCCAGCCTGAGCTTGAACGCTTCCAGGGAGGGGGCATCCACAACCTCCCTGGGCAACCTGTGCCAGTCTCTCACCACCCTCACTGGAAAGTATTTTGTCTTAATCTCCAGTCTAAATCTCGCCTCTTCCNTCGTGAAAACGCTGTCAGGTTACTTGATCAAATTCTGGCTTTCCTAGTTTAGTCTTGCTGCCTTCCAAGGCTTTTGACTATAATGAATGTGCAACATATAGAACTGAACTGTGAGCATGTACCAGAAAATGAGGATACTACAGGACACTAAAGCATGTTTGTAAGAAAAGTCTTTCATCTGCTGTCACAGTTTAGTATTGTTTGAAGAGGAAGAAATAAATGATATGTGCTGGGGTTTTCATGACTTGAGGAGAGCAGAACTGGTCCAATAGCTTGCTGCCATGTGCTTAAGTTGTGCAACTATATGAGGACTTGGAGGCTGAAGATTCGTAGATTGGTTTGAGTTGGAAGGGACATTAAAGGTCATCTAGTTCTAACAACCCTGCATTGGCAGAGACACCTTCCACTAGACCAGGTTGTTTAAGGCCTCATCCAGCCTGAGCTTGAACGCTTCCAGGGAGGGGGCATCCACAACCTCCCTGGGCAACCTGTGCCAGTCTCTCACCACCCTCACTGGAAAGTATTTTGTCTTAATCTCCAGTCTAAATCTCGCCTCTTCCATTTTAAAGCCATTCTCTCTTGTACTATCACTAACCCTTGTAAAAAGTCCCTCCCCAGCTTTCTTTTAGGCCCCCTTCAGGTACTGGAAAGCCACTGTAAGGTCTCCCTGGTGCCTTGGCTAAGTAGTCTCAACTCTTGCAGCCTGTCCTGGTAGGGAAGTGCTCCAGCCCTCTGATCATCTTTGGCCTCCTCTGGACCTGCTTGTGTTGAGGACTCCAGATGACCAGCTGCTTGGCCATTTCTCTCATTTTAGTTTAAATTGTAAGCCTATATCAGAACATATATCTGTGCCACAGCAGAGTAAGGGCTTACCAACATTTTCTTAAGCTGAAACTTGGCTAACTTTGCACCAAGGTACTTGTAGATGTTTTCATCTGCCACCTCTTGTTCATAGGTGGTGTATCTCTAGTGAGGATGTGGAACAGACACTATTACTTCATAGAATGACAGAATGGATTGGGTTGGAAGGGACTCTTGAAGGTCATCTTGTCCGACAACTCCAAAGTAATCAGGGATGTCTCCAACTAGATCAGGTTGCTCAGGGACCCATCAAGTTTGACCTTGAATGTCTCCACAGATGGAGCCTCAACTACATCTCCAAGCAACCTATAAAGAACTTCTTCCTTATGTCTAGCCTAAATCTGCCCTGCTCCAGTTTCAAACCATTGCCCCTCATCCTATCACTACAAGCCCTTCTAAACAGTCCCTGCCCAGCTTTCCTGTAGGTTCCCTTCAAATACTGGAATGCAGCTATAAGCTCTCTCCAGAGCCTTCTCTTCCCCAAGCTGATTCTCTAAGCCTGTCTTTATAGGAAAGGTGCTCCAGCCCTCTGATCATCTTTGTGACCCTCTTGTGAACCTGCTTTAGCAGGTCCATGTCCTTCTCGTACTGAGGGCTGCAGAGCTGGACACAATACTCCAGCTGAGATCTTAGCAGAGCAGAGTGGCAGANAGGCCCTTTACTGCTGAAATCACAGATTGCATTGGGATGGAAGAGACCCTCAAAGGTCATCTTGCCCAATCCTCCTGCAGTGAGCAGGGACACCTCCAACTAGATGCAGCTGCCCAGGACCACATCACATCTGATCTGAATGTCTCCAGGAGCCTCAACCACTCTCTAAGCCAAATCCTGCCTAAGACCTTCGTGAAAACGCTGTCAGGTTACTTGATCAAATTCTGGCTTTCCTAGTTTAGTCTTGCTGCCTTCCAAGGCTTTTGACTATAATGAATGTGCAACATATAGAACTGAACTGTGAGCATGTACCAGAAAATGAGGATACTACAGGACACTAAAGCATGTTTGTAAGAAAAGTCTTTCATCTGCTGTCACAGTTTAGTATTGTTTGAAGAGGAAGAAATAAATGATATGTGCTGGGGTTTTCATGACTTGAGGAGAGCAGAACTGGTCCAATAGCTTGCTGCCATGTGCTTAAGTTGTGCAACTATATGAGGACTTGGAGGCTGAAGATTCGTAGATTGGTTTGAGTTGGAAGGGACATTAAAGGTCATCTAGTTCTAACAACCCTGCATTGGCAGAGACACCTTCCACTAGACCAGGTTGTTTAAGGCCTCATCCAGCCTGAGCTTGAACGCTTCCAGGGAGGGGGCATCCACAACCTCCCTGGGCAACCTGTGCCAGTCTCTCACCACCCTCACTGGAAAGTATTTTGTCTTAATCTCCAGTCTAAATCTCGCCTCTTCCATTTTAAAGCCATTCTCTCTTGTACTATCACTAACCCTTGTAAAAAGTCCCTCCCCAGCTTTCTTTTAGGCCCCCTTCAGGTACTGGAAAGCCACTGTAAGGTCTCCCTGGTGCCTTGGCTAAGTAGTCTCAACTCTTGCAGCCTGTCCTGGTAGGGAAGTGCTCCAGCCCTCTGATCATCTTTGGCCTCCTCTGGACCTGCTTGTGTTGAGGACTCCAGATGACCAGCTGCTTGGCCATTTCTCTCATTTTAGTTTAAATTGTAAGCCTATATCAGAACATATATCTGTGCCACAGCAGAGTAAGGGCTTACCAACATTTTCTTAAGCTGAAACTTGGCTAACTTTGCACCAAGGTACTTGTAGATGTTTTCATCTGCCACCTCTTGTTCATAGGTGGTGTATCTCTAGTGAGGATGTGGAACAGACACTATTACTTCATAGAATGACAGAATGGATTGGGTTGGAAGGGACTCTTGAAGGTCATCTTGTCCGACAACTCCAAAGTAATCAGGGATGTCTCCAACTAGATCAGGTTGCTCAGGGACCCATCAAGTTTGACCTTGAATGTCTCCACAGATGGAGCCTCAACTACATCTCCAAGCAACCTATAAAGAACTTCTTCCTTATGTCTAGCCTAAATCTGCCCTGCTCCAGTTTCAAACCATTGCCCCTCATCCTATCACTACAAGCCCTTCTAAACAGTCCCTGCCCAGCTTTCCTGTAGGTTCCCTTCAAATACTGGAATGCAGCTATAAGCTCTCTCCAGAGCCTTCTCTTCCCCAAGCTGATTCTCTAAGCCTGTCTTTATAGGAAAGGTGCTCCAGCCCTCTGATCATCTTTGTGACCCTCTTGTGAACCTGCTTTAGCAGGTCCATGTCCTTCTCGTACTGAGGGCTGCAGAGCTGGACACAATACTCCAGCTGAGATCTTAGCAGAGCAGAGTGGCAGAATCACCTTGGTCTGCTGGCCACCGTCTAGAGGTCCCTTACAACCCCTAACAGTCTATGATTCTATGACTCATGAGAAAGATTAGGAGGTCTAAGCTTTAAAAATACACAAATTGCAGCAGACATGGTAGACATTAGGAAACAGTATGCAGGTCAGACCTACTTATGAGTTCTTGTAAGGACAAGAAGCAATCCCGAAAGTTGTGTGGGCAACGCATGATGTATTTTGAAACTATTAAAGCAAATGCCTTATTTTGTAAAGCAGTTAATGAGTAGCTTTCATGTGACCTAACTTCCGATATCTGCAAGCGACGTGTCTCGAGCTGAGCCAGCTACCCTTTGCAGCTAAAAAATTAATTAAAAAAAAGAAGAGATGGAGGCCCCCAGAGAGTGTGATTCACTTAACCTATTTTAGGGAAGAGATGAGGATGAGTCAAGCACTGACAGTGCTTAATTCCTCCCCACAGATTGTAATGGCTACCAGTGCACAGGTAGATGAATCTCATCTAGTCATCCAATAAACAGAACATTTGCCATTAAGCTCTCTTGACTAACTACACCAAAGAAGGAGGTGATTTGTTAGTAGGATCTGTTAGGTAATTAACTCTTTTAGGAGGAGCTTTTGCTACAGGCAAGTTATTGCATTCAACACTCTTCACTACAGATTCATTCCTCTGAAACACCTAGTGCTGGATGCAATACGAGGTACAACAGAGCAAGAACTTCATTCTGCAGGACTCCTATGTATTCAGTGTAGAATACAGCCATGAAGAGGGAAGACAGGACCTAACCTATGGTTTATGTTATCCATTTACTACCAATAGATGCATCTTTAAGTATTATTTTTGCCATTCTCCCCTATTAAGAAAGAGAAGTAAAGATGAGTTCTGTGTTTTGATCGTTACAGTTTATCAAAATGACCTTGGTCATTGCCTGAAGGCTTTGCAATACTGATGCAATACTTCTGCAACAGCAGGAAGACATCTAAATTTGATGCTTCTAGCTCCTCTAATATTGCCTTGCTTCTTGAGGGTATCTTTTTCCAACATGACAGTGTTTGCATGGCTCAGATGAGCCCTGTTGCTAAGAAACAAGTCCCAACTGTGCCTTTAAAACTCTGCCTTTAAACATACAGCTCAAGGAAATATTTTTCTTTTCATTACACTGCATTGTGTGGGTTTTATTAAGTCGTCTTTTAACTCCGATCTAACTCTTGGGGTTATATTTCTATTACAGCCTTCTGGGACAGGACCCATTCTCTTTCCATTGTCTGTACAGTGCCACGGTTACCTACAGCTTGTATAAAATCTTTTAAAACAGAACATCTTGAGGCCACAGCAAGGCCCATTGCACATAACTGTGGTTTAAACAAGAAGAAACACAGCAGAGCCTACTTAATGCACCTATTTGTTAACACTCAGGTACAAAGTTCTTTCAATTCTAAGGTGCACCTGTCCTTGCCTAATTTTGTTGGTTTTTGGTTTGTTTGGGTTTTTTTTGCCAGATATTAACTCAAAAAAGCTGAAGTCCCCCACTGTGTGTACAAGGCAGTGTGCAGCTTTCACAGGCATAAAGCAGATCATGGGATCAACAAGTGGCTGAGTATGAGCCAGCAGTGTGCCTAGGTGGCAAAAAATGCCAATGATGTCCTGGCTTGCATCAGCAGGAGTAGGGAAGTGATAGTCCCCTTCCACTCAGCATTGGTGAGCCCACACATTGAGTACTGTGTTCAGTTTTGGGCAGCTCAGTACGAGGAGGACACTGAGATGCTGCAGCAGGTTCAGAGAAGGGCAACTAAGCTGGTGAAGAGCCTAGAGAATAAGTCTTACGAAGAGCAGCTGAGGGAACTGGGACTGTTTAGTTTGAGGAAAAGAAGGTTGAGGGGAAACTTTATCACCCTCTACAGCTACCTGAAAGGACAGTATAAGGAAGCAGATGCTGGTCTCTTCTTACAGGTAATTAATGATAGAACTAGAGGGAACAGCCTCAAGCTGCACCCAGGGTTCAGTTTAGGCTACATATTGAGAAAAAAATATTCATTGCAAGAGTGGTCAGGCATTGGAATGGGCTGCCCAGGAAGGTGGTAGAGTCACCATCCCTGAATGTGTTTAAAGGTCGTTTGCAATGTGCTGCAAGTCACAGAGTGAAATCACTCTGGAGTTCTAATATCTGTGTTTGTTAGGAATCCTGTCTAGATGCAAATCACCCTCTCCTCCTCTGGACCAAGACAGTTTGTATACTTTAAGGGAGTGAATGAAAGAAGTGACTTTCTTAAGCCCATGCTAAGTTGCACTTGTTAACTAGACTTTATTCACTCCAAGCGACTTCCATAAGAACAAGCTGGTATTAGTTCTGAGACAGTTGTGGTCTGACATGCATGACCAGGAGCTGTTAATTTTTTTGCTCTGCAGATTGTAAAATATTTTATAAACTATAGCTCAATCAATAAGTGATTAATTGGCACTTGGTGATATGGTTTAGTGGTGAGCTTGGTGGAGTAAGGTTAATGGTTGGACCTGATGATCTCGAGGGTCTTTTGCAATCTGAATGATTCTATGATACTAAGAGAGGAAGCAGCACCTCCAGACTACAAACTGCCTTGTGTTTATTTTGTTTTCACTAAAGTATGGCACAGACAACATCTTGCTTCCTGATGAGCACAAAGTCAAACAATGATGGAAGTAGTTCATTAAAAATGGTTTCTCAGGAAGAGATTAATGCAGACTGTGTGAAAGGAGGTTGTAGTGAGGCTGATGTTGATGCCTTCTCCCAAGCAGCTAGAGATAGGACAGAAGAAAATGAGCTTAAGTTGCACCAGGGGAGGTTTAGATTGGATATTAGGAACAATTTCTTTCCCGCAAGAGTGCTGCCCAGGGAGGTGGTGCAGTCACCTGGAGGTGTTCAAGAAGTGTGTAGATGTGATGCTTCAGGATACAGTTTAGTGGTCATGGTAGTTGGGTTATAGCTGGACTTCATGATCTTAAAGATCTTTTCCAACTTTTATGAGTCTATGATTCTGTGACTAAAGTATGTGTGATCTGAGGCACTCAGTTTCAAGAAGTCCATGTAGGTTCTCTTGCCAGTTCTACCACCAACTTTCTGAATTATCTTGAGCAGGTTATTCCCTCTGACTTCTCCACTCAGACTGCAGTCTAAGTGAATGACATAACTTTTCCTTTTATGTTTCTGTTTCATAACAACTGCACAGTGCTACTGAAATAATAATGCAGTAAACTCTTGCTCACCTACCTATTCCACACTCTTCACACCAGTAAATTGTGGACTTCTCTGCAAAGATTTAAGTCATGGTCACTAGAATAAGCTCTCTTGTCATTTAGAATCACAGCATGCATTGGGCTGGAAAAGACCTTCAAAGGCTATCTTGTCCAACCCTCCTGCAGTGAGAAGGAACATCTCCAACTAGATCAGGTTGCTCAGGGACCCGTCAAACTTGACCTTGAAGGATGGGGCCTCAACCACATCTTTGGGCAACCTGTTCCAGGATTTCACCACTCTCCTAATGAAAAACAACTTCTTTATGTTCAACCTAAGTATCTCAAACCTAAAGCTCCCCAGGCCCTTTCCTCTCATGCTGTGGGCCAGCTTTCCAACTGCACCATGTATACCATATTTTATCCAACATGCAGGACAAAAATCTTTGTGTCAGTAACGCTGAGGGTGAGCTGTTAGCATTTATTCATCACAGCTCCAGTAAAGGAAGGCTTTACTGTGCGACTGCTGAAAAAGAGTGGAAACTAATGCTTGGTTTAAACTCCATTCCTGGCTCCACTGTACCTTTCTACATAGCAACTGCACAGAGAGACAGATCACAACTATTAACAATGTTGCCTTGAATCCTACCTTCCAAAGTGGGAATACTGAGGTTTAACTGTGATGGATATGAGAATTTCCAAGCTGGCAGCCCTGTGTGTAAGTTGCTACTTGGATCAAGATGTGTTGGTGACACAGACTGGCTGATGGCTGAACACTGAGTCCTCCCCATTCCACTATCCACACTCAAGGCTTGGTTCAAGCTGTGCTTCCCACTTAGGCAGCTATCTACACCTCTGCAGCCTGGGTGTGAGAGAACATTAGCCTTCTGTGGCAGTGTATGATGTAAGGGGGTAGCTCTCAAGGCACAAAAAAGGTCACCATGTACAACTGACCAATGCAAACAAGATGAAAATTAGACCACCTCAGGGAGTCATCTTCAAAGGACTGCCAGGAGAATCTATTTCAAAGGGTGTTGGTTTTTTTGGGGGGGGATGTGTGGGTGGAGCAGAAGACTGAGTGAAACAAGTACTAAAGTACAAGTCAAGGTACAAAATTACCTCATAACTTTTGAAAGAAAGCATTTTTATATTTCCAGTTGCCAATGACTGTAGTTCCTGTGCTCTTTCCTCTCTTCTACATGACACCATCCCATCAGCTCTCTATAGCCACAATGAAGTTTCAGTAAGAGGGAGAAAAAAACCTTGTGGTGCCGAGTCTAAAATACTCTTTTGTTTTGTTTTAATGTAATATTTGTTTTCTTAACCCCCTGCTCAGCTTTCTCTAGCATTGATCAATTTGTCAGGAGCAGAGCTAAAGAACAGAGACATGCAGCAAAGAACTTTTATCGTCCTTGCAATGCATGCATAAAGATTTGGCAATGCTTTCCCAATTAAATAGATGAAGAGAGCTCATTTAATGGCCCAGTCCAGAGAATCTGCACTAATTAAAATGTCTAACTACATCAAAACCAACATACTCACTCTTTCAATGGATTACTTGATGTAGTCATCAAGTCTGGTGCAAATGAATTTGGGAAGAAGTCTGATTTGTTGCAATCATTTCACAAAGATGGAACCATACAACGAAAGGGGTTGGAAGGGACCTCCACAGATCAAGTCCAACCTCCCTACCAAAGCAGGATCATCTAGGCCAGGTCATGCAGGAATACATCCAGACAGGTCTTGAAAGCCTCCAGAGGAGACTCCACAGCCTCTCTGGGCAGCTTGTTGCAGGGCTCTGTCACCCTCACAGTAAAGAGGTTTTTCCTCATGTTGAGGTGGAACTTCCTGTGTTCCAGCTTATACCCATTCTTCCTTGTCCTACTTCTGGGCACCACCAAAAAGAGACTGGCCCCTTCATCTTGGATTGCAGAATTGTTTCAGTTGGAAAAGACCTCTAGGATCATCAAGTTCAATCATCAACCTAACCCCACCATGGCCATTACTGTGTCAATCCGATGCCCATGCCTCACATATGTGGTCGGTCCTAAATCCTTTTTGAACCTGTGAACCACTCCCACTAGAACAGCAAATTGCAGAGTAGGCAATGAGAATTGTATGTCCTTAGAACTGCTTTATGTGTATAGATCCAAGGACTTCCAGCTCTACTTTTAGCTAGAATTTAGTCTTGAGGCTCTTATTTTCAGTGGAAAGGAGACTTAAGACTTCCTGGCTCCAAAACATTATTTGCAAGAAGAGATGGAGAAAAACAAAATCCAAACTTAGAGGGAATATAAGTAGGGAACTGCTTCAAAGAGTCTGGCACAGAGCCACAAAGGTTAAGGGAGTGGAACATCTCCCTTAGGAGGAAAGGCTGAGGGAGCTGGGGCTCTTTAGCATGGAAGACACTAAGAAGTGACCTCATTCTTGTTTACGAAAATGTGAAGGGCAGGAGCCAGGCTCTGCTCAGCGATGTCCAATGATAGACAAGGGCAATGGTGCATGCTGGAGCAGAGGAGGTTCCACATGAACAGAAAGAAAAACTCCTTCATGCAAGGGTGACAAAATGCTGGAGCAGGCTGCCCAGAGAGGTTGTGGAATCTTGTCTGGAGACATTCAAAACCTGCCTGGATGTGTGACCTACACTACATGATCCTGCTCTGGCAGGGAGGTTGGACTAGATGATCTCCAGAAGCCCAGCTCTTAATGTTCAGTGATTCTGGTGTAAGTACATAAAGCTTGATCCAAGAGCAATTACTTTACCTTACTATAAAGGA
The DNA here is from genome assembly GCA_013399055.1 of Ramphastos sulfuratus. Classification (NCBI taxonomy): domain Eukaryota; kingdom Metazoa; phylum Chordata; class Aves; order Piciformes; family Ramphastidae; genus Ramphastos; species Ramphastos sulfuratus. The sequence continues at coordinate 151,333 of WBNM01041164.1, forward strand.
CTTAGTCCTGACCACTATCAGTGAAAGAGATCTGCCTATATGAGCCTCTCCACGTATGGTGCCAAGTTGCCATGTCCTTTCTCCAACACAGCTTAACAAATACAATGTTGGATAGTCACACGTAAGAAAAGTCATGTTTATGGAAATAAAATTGTCATGGCAACAGAGGAGGTCTTGCAAGTATTTTTACAAAAATAGCAAATTAACAAAACCCATTTATGAAATCTAAGATCCATGCCTTTATGAATGCACTTAAAAAAACAGACACAGCAAAAGGACTTCTGCTACAGAAGGAAGAAATCATTTAAAGCCAAGATCTCACCTCACAGATCTGTTACCACATAGTACTGCTAAGACTGGAAAAAGCCTCTAAGATCATCAAGTCCAGCTGTAAGCCAGCTACCATGACTACTAAACTATATGCTGAAGCACCACATCTACATGCTTCTTGAATACCTTGAGGGATGGTGACTCCACCACCTCCCTGGGCAGCCTGTTCCAACATCTCACCACTCTCTCAGTAAAGAATTTTTTTCCCTAATGTCCAACCTAAACCTCCTGTGGTGGGTTAGGAACCCCCTACCCCCCAGCTGTTGGAATTTACCAGACAGGTTTAGAAGCAAGATGAAGCTATATTTACAGCAAAGCTAAATTTACAAACATAAATACACAATATATATATATAAGTAGTTGCAATTATATACTCCCTCAATTCAAGAGAGATGTTGAGGTACTGGAATGTATCCAGAGAAGGGCAATGGAGCTGGTGAGGGGCCTGGAGCACAGCCCTNTCTCTTTCTCCCTCTCTTTTCCCAGACAGACAAACAAAACAAGCAGCAAAGCTTAAGTTGGTTTCTGTTAGCCAAGATTAGTAGGAAAGATACTAAAATGGAGTGAGGAGGAAGTGAATAGGTCCAGCATCACAGACCAGAGTGGGAAATGTGTTATTTTGGCTTTTTAGCCCTCTCAGCAAACCAATGAATGATACAAACTTCATCATTATTTTGTTTTCACAAGCAGTGATCCAGTTTCTCTCATTAAAATACTCCAATTAGCCTCAAACCAGTACACCTCCCCTAGCACAATTTAAGGCCATTTCCTCTTGTCCAATCACTGGTCACTTGGGAGAAGAGACCACCACCAGCCTCCCTCCAGCCTCCTTTCAGGGAGCTGTAGACAGCAATGAGATCTCCCCTCACAGCCTTCTCTTCTCCAGATTACCCCAAGATGTAACAGATCATCATTTAAACTTTAATCAGCAGAAATGCTTCAGCTTGGACAGAGTGATACTAATGTGCTCACTGGGCTTATTTGTTTCAGGTAAAATATTTTCATGTAAGCATTATGATTCATAACTTGTAACATGACTCAACTTTGTAACATAGTAAACTTGTAACAATGGCTCATTACAAGCTGATTAATCTTCATTGAAGTCTCAGTTCTTCAAGGGGCTTGTAACACTTACTTTAAAATGTACCAACACTTGTTTTTAAACCAACATTCTTATTTATAATTCTCTGGTTTATATTCCCCTGGTCCTGCACCAGGGGAAGAACAGCAGAGGCTGGAGGCTGATCTGTTGGAGAGCAGCTTTGGGGAAAAGGAGTCCTGGTGGACAAGAAGACCGTGAGCTGGCAATATGCAAGCTCATGGTCTTGAGGACCTTGGAGTCCCATGTGGCCAAGAAGGTCAATTGCACTGGGGGGGGCGGGGGCTAGGTAGGTAGGTGTTGGACTAGATGATCTTTCAAGGTTCCTTCCAGCCCCTAACATTCTGTGATTCTGGGATCCTGGGGTGCATCAAGAGTGTGTCAAACAGGTTGAGAGAGGTTCTCCTCCCCCTCTCTTCTGCCCTGGAGAGGCCACATCTAGAATACTGTGTCCAGTTCTGGACTCTCTGATTCAAGAAGGACAGAAACTTGCTAGAGAGGGATACAAAGATGCTGAGAGGGCTGATGAAAGAGTGAGAGAATTGAGTCTTTTTGGTCTGGAAAAAAAGAAGACTGAGAGAGGATCTCATAAATGCTTAGAAATACTGAAAGGGTTTTAGGAGGATGGGACCAGGCTTTTTTCAGTTCTGCCCAGTGACAGGACAAGGGCTAACAGGCACAAACTTGAACAGAAGTTCCACCTAAATATAAGGAGGAACTTCTTTAATTCAAGAGTGACAGAGCACTGGAACAGTCTGCCCAGAGAGGTGGTGAAGTCTCCATGTCTGGAGACATTCCAAACCCACCTGGATGTGCACCTGTGAGACCTTCTCCAGGTGAATCTTACCTCGACAGAAGGGTTGGACTTGGTCTCCAGAGGTCCTTTTCAACCTCCACCATTCTGTGATTCTCTGACTTGGTTCAACTGAATATTTTTCCAACACAATTTCAAAATTAATGTGACCATTTAGCCTCTGTGTTCTTTACAAACTTGCTTGTGTTGTAACTGAAACTGATAATACACCACTTTAGAGCATTTGTATGTTTTCTGAGGGTATTCATCAACAGGGTAATGGAAAATGGCCTCAACTTGCACCAAGGGAGGATTAGGTTGGATATTAGGAGAAAATTTTTGACTACAATAGTGATCAGGCATTGGAACAGGTGCCCAGGCTGGTGTTGGAGTCACCATCCCTGAAGGTGTTCAAAAAACATGTGGACATTGTTTAATAGCCATGATGGTGTTGGGTTGAGGATTAGACTTGAAAGTCTAACAATTCTGATTCTACAAACAGTTGTGATACACTGAGAGCTTATCTTGGATAAATGACTTGCTGGTGAGATGCTGGGTAGTTCTTTGTGCTGTGTTTAAATTCATATTCCCAGAGGTGGCAGCCTTGGTCCCTGACACAGCTCCTTGTATAATCACTATTTACTGAAGTTAGAAATGTGGTACAGGTCAAACCCCTGCAGTGAATGTGATTTTTGTTTCCAAGAGTTCCTCTACTGACTATATTCACTCTTTCTGATATCAAGTTCTGGGCAACCTGATCTAACTGAGGATGCCCCTGCTTACTGCAGAGAGGGTTGGACTAGATAACATTCAGAGGTCACTTCCAACCCAGACCTTTCTATTATTCTAAGATCTGACCATGTATCCTCCGGGTATGCTTATACTAGAACTTTTAAATTAGTGCATTATCATTCAGTTTTCATCAACCATCTCATTTATATTTATTAGTTTGGATAGTTTATGATCATATGCTCAAAGACAAGACAATCCATGGTTTTGCCTAGTCTGGCAGTGTTGTAAAGTAGTCAGTAACCTATCTGTGTTTTTTTGTTTGAAAGATCAGTATAATATTGCCATCTTCCCATGCTGAAGAGTCATGAATCAGGATCTCCAAAACTAAGATTTTATTCTTTTTTAATAACACAATTCTTTCTTTCTTCCCCACATCATCCCCCCTACATTTTTTTTAAGATAGAATCATATCTTCAAGTCCTGCTCCCAAGCCATGAAAGTTAAATTTTGTTCTATTTTAGAAAGCAGACATTCTCATCTAACCAAAAGCCTCAGGGGACAGGGTTCTAAGGGAATAACGAATACTGTGAGAGTCAGGATTATATTGCTAGACCTTCTGAGAGGCTGTCAAGTAGTTAGAAATTGGCCTGTAACTCCCTTGGAATGGAAAAACTGACCTTTGAACTGTCATTACAATAAGGACTACATTGCTGGAGGAAGGAGAAAGCAGCTTTTAAGTGGTAGCATCGAGAGAAAACAATCTGAGGAAATAAGTATTTGAAATTAAATACTCAAGTTCTGTCTACTTATTTTTTTCCTTGACACTACACACAATGAAACTTGTTAAGTTTAATAACATCAGAAATCTGCAAGTGAAAGATGACTGGGTAGAAGGATACATGACTTTTCTCAGGCTCTTACAATACTTTCATTTGGGGGCTCCTAGCTAGCATACATGCTTAATAACCTTGGGAAGGGCAGAAAGAGGAAGAGGAATTAACACATTCGCCTAATGAAAAAACTCCCAGTCTTCAGCAGAACCAGAAAAAAAAACCAAAACAACCAGGTTTCACAGTCCTGGAAATTCTGAAGCAAGCTCAGTAAACACAAACTTTCCTTTATCATAGAGTCATAGAATAGTTTTGGTTGGAAAAGATCTCTGAACTCATCGAGTCCAACCTTCAACTCAAGACCACTATGGCCATTAAAACATGTCCCATTAAACAAGTGCCATGTCCACACATTTCTTGAACTTCTCCAGGGATGGTGATGCCCCCCCCCCCCTGGCCAGCCTGTTCCACTGCCTGACCACTCTTTCAGGAAGTAAGTGGTTCCTGATAGCCAACCGAAACCGCCCCTGACACAATCTCAGGCCACTTCCTCGTCTTCCAGCACCAGGTAGAAGAGACCAACCCCCACCTCACTCCACCCTCCTTTGAGGGAGTTGTAGATAGCTTCCTCTTCTCCAGACTAAACAACCCCAGTTCCCTCAACTGTCCCTCAAAAGACCTGCTCTCTACACTCTTCACTAGCTTTACTGCTCTTCTCTGCACTTCAATGGTTTTCCTGTAGTGAGAGTCCCAAAACTGAACCCAATACTTGAGGTGTGATCTCACCAGTGCTGAGTAGAGGGACAGGATTATTTCCCTACTCCTGCTGGCCACACTACTCCTGACATGGTCCTGGAAGCTGCTGGCCCTCTTGGCCACCTGAGCACACTGCTGTCTCAAGCTCAGATGGCTGTATGGCTCATGTGAGGCCAGGTCCATGCACATGTCATGTCCTGGGTTTGACTTGCAGTCAGTGATGTCTAAGGTTGCTGTGTGATGCTCCCTGCTGAGGTATACTGCTGCCACGCCAGCTTCCTCACATTTGTTCACGGGTCAGCATCTGAAAGGCAAAGGAGCTCTAACTGCAGTTTCAAACAAGACACTGGACTGTCAGCTTGAGTAGCTGAAGCAGAGGTGGGCATTCCCTTCTGCTTCCCTTGCTGCTGGAGCAGGAACTTCTAGCAGAAGTTGTGCAGGGCACAGATAATATTTTTAATTGCCAGTGAAGTCTGCTAGGTGCCAGAAGTCTTACACTAGTTAAATTTCAACTACTGGACATAAGTACAACACTAAACTGCTTTAGTTATGGGCTGGAAGGCCTGTTCTGTGAGGAGAAGCTGAGGACTCTGGGCTCATCTAGCCTGGAGAAAAGGAGGCTGAGGGGCAACTTCAGTGCTTTCTACATCTTCCTGAGGAGTGGGAGCGGAGAGGGAGATGCTGATCTCTTCTCCCTGGGATCCAGTGATAGGACATGTGGAAATGATTCAAAGCTATGTCAGAGGAGGTTCAGACTTGACATTCTATCGCTATACTCTGCTCTGGTGAGACCTCACCTGGAGTACTGTGTCCAGGTCTGGAGTCCTCCATACAGGAAGGACATGGACCTGATGGAGCAGATCCAGAGGAGGGCCATGAAAATGATCAGAGTTGGAGCAGCTCTGCTAGAAAGACAGGAGCTGGGATTGTTCAGCCTGGAAAAGAGAAGGCTTAGGGAAGACCTAATAGCAACCTTCCTGTATCTGAAAGGGGCCAACAAGAAGCATGGAGAGGGACTGTTTACAAAGCCCTGCAGTGACAGGACAAGGGGAAATGGCTCCAAACTACAGAAGAGCAGATTTAGATTGGATGTTAGGAACAAGTTCTTTACCATGAGGGTAGTGGAACACTGGAACAGGTTGCCCAGGAAGTTGTTGAGGCTCCATCCCTGGAGATATTCAAAGTGAGGCTCAACAGGGCTCTGGGCAACCTGATCTAATTGAAGATGCCCCTGCTGACTGCAGAGGCTTCTTGGAGAGGTGGTCAATGCCCCAAGTCTGTCAGTGTTTAAGAGACATCCAAACAATGTCCTTAATATGCTTTAACTTTTGGCCAGCTCTTAAGTAGTCAGGCAGTTGGACTAGGTAATAGCTCTATGTCCTTTCCAACTGAAATAGCCTCTTCTGTTCTATCTTTATTGACCAGCATATTTTCATAGTGCTACAACTAAGTTCATATACATCCACTATAGTGGTGCAAATGTGTATCTTTAAAGTTCTACAATGAAGACAAGTCCACAGAGAGAAGAAAAAATGTTCTGCATTGCACTGACTTTATATCTCATAGAAAATAAGAGAGCTCCCTTCCTTGTCTCCTTTCCAGGTTACCTCTGAATGAAGCTTTTCATAAATGAACTGCAAACTCCATCCCCTTTTACAAGCTCGAGGGATTATTTTGCAATCCCTCTACCATCCAATCACTTGTTTCTCCACAAAATTCAACAGTGCATCCAGATTCAGTGCATCACCTTTCTGCTTCGTGCCAGCTGCTGCCACCTGCGGGTGCGTTTGTGTTCAGGGTGCCGCGCCTGATTAGATGGGCAAGAAGGAGCATTAGCAACCTGGTTTCTGCTTCTTACTGCCCCCTTGATTATCCTTAACAGCTCCACAAATTCTTGATGCTCCTTTTATGGCGGAAGAGAGGTAAAATGGCAGTGAACTGCTGCAGCAAGTGGTGTTTTCTGAGTTTGTAGATCTCTCAGACACCCACTGATTTGAAGCAGAACAATTCACGTCCATCCTGCAATCCAGGCAAGCTGAAATTCATCCATCAAAAGCACTTTCCTCATCAAAGTTATTTCTGTCTTCCAATCCTTACACCCCTTGCTTTTCTTGCAGCAACAAGTTTCAGCTCTTTGTCCTTCTTATCAAATATGAATGTACTTTCTGCTTCTGGGCTTGATTCTATGGTTTTCTTCACATCGCACCCTTCATCTGGAACCACTTCCCAGAGTCCTTGAAATTCAGTTGATTTACTTGGCCATTTAACAGCTCTTCTCTGATGTCTGCTCCCACCTTCACTCCTAATCTTCAAGTACCTCTGTCCAAAGTGCATGAAACAATAAAGACTGCAAGAGGCTGAGCAAACCCTCCCTGCTTAGTTAAGTAATGAGTACCTCTACAGGACTGCTTACGACAGCAGTGAACAAAACTATCACTGGCCACTTCTTTTGTCTTCTATTTTGACTGAAACAGAAGGCATGAGGGAGGAGAGAGAAACTTGTTTGTGTTTAAGTTGGTCTGGCACTGACAGTGATTCAAAAGAAGCAGGACTAGGTTAGCACACAGCTTGACAGCAAAATGAACTAAAAAGTTGTTATAAACGTAAGTAGAGCTCAACAGCTGACTTTTAGCAACTAAAAGAAGTGAAGAGCAAAACCTGACCATAGGACACAAACAGCACTAAATGTTTGGACAGTGACAGAGGCTGGAGCAAAGAAAAAGGTGATGCTGTGCTTCTGTTCTGTATGCCCATAACTGTGTTTGTAAAGCAAGGGCCATGGGAGGATGATGGGTAAGAAGGCATCTATCTATGTAGCCATTATGACTAAGTGGAGAAACTCAAGCAAGGGATCCAGTGTGAAGGAAAAGGAGAAAGAAAAAGAATATACTAAGTATTTGGGCAAGTGTGGGCTAATAAAATACAGCCACAAAGCACTAAGCAGCTTCCTTCCTAACATACAGCAGAACATGCCACTGGACACTGGATTAAAACTGAGGAGCTATGCCAGATCCCTCAGCAGAGATCAAATCCTATTTATCTATTTTCTCTGATCAGATTCATAGGCTGGAGTTGTCTCAACTAAGGAGTGACATACTTGAAGTAATTTTGTATTTATTCTGACCACAAATTATCCATGAACCACCTCTGTGTTTTCCAAGGTTCCTGTCATTCTAGATGGTCCAGACACTTCATGGCACAAAAATATTCCAGACTACCCTGTGCTGGCAAGATTGCTGAGTAACTATTCAATATGATCAGCCAAGTGAGTTATGTAAGATTTAAATTTCTCACTTAAATCTCTGTTAAATAAAATTTCAAAACAATTCAAAATCCTTCTCCATACTGACAAGAACAGGACCTGCAGGAGCAGAAATCTGCAAATTCAGTAGATCTTGTGCCCAGCTTGAACTCACCATGAAGAGTGGCAGCAGCACAGCTGATACCACTGCTACTAGCAATGGAGCAGTAACCTGGCAGTGCACATTTTAGCATAGGTCTCCTGCCCCACCCTGCATAAGCAGAGGCAGAAATTACAATAAAGGATTTCTTGATTCATACAAACACTTGAAAAAAAACCTTCTGTTTTCCACAAATGAGCTTGTAAGTCACTCAGACTCACAGAATCATTCAGGTTGGAAAAGGATCACCAAGTCCAACTGATAACCCTACTCTACAAGGTTCACCCTAAGCTGTATCCCCAAGCACCACATCCAAATGACCTTTAAACACACTCAGGGTTGGTGACCTCCCTGGGCAGCCCATTCCAATGCCTGACCACTCTTCCTGTGAAAAAAATTTTCCTAATGTCAACTCTAAACCTACTCTGCTGAAGCTTAAGGCTGTTCCCTCTTGTTCTATCACTATTTACCTATAAGAAGAGACCAGCAGCAACCTTTCCCCCCTGTCCTTTCAGGTAGCTGTAGCCAGCAATGAGGTCTCCCCTCAGCCTCTTCAAACTAAACAACTCCAGCTCCCTCAGTCGCTCTTCATCAGATTTATTCTCCAGGCCCTTCTCTAGCTTCCTTGACCTCCTCTGCACTTACTCCAGCCCTTCAACATCTCTCTTGTATCGAGATGCCCAAAACTGAACACAATACTCAAGGTGTGGCCTCACCAGACCTGAGTATAAGGAGACAATCACCTCCCTGTTCTTCCTGGACACAGCATTTCTAATACAAGCCAGGATGCCACTGGCTTTCTTTGCCGATGATTCATTGATTTGCATGTCCATAAGAGAAAATTAAAAAGGATCATAAATGTCAAAGCAAGTTTGAGATTTTAATGCAAAAATGTCTGAAAGCTCCAATTTCTTTTCTGCAGCGTTTGTCCTACTACATGTAAGAAATAGTGGTTTTTTTTCTTTGAAGTTCTTTTTTCCAGTAATGAAGGTGACGGATGTTTGCTTGAGACATCTATTTACCATTCCATCAATAAAAATAAAACAGAAATTGATAATGCTATGCAGATCTCATCCTTGCAACTTTCTCCTTTTCCTCTCTCTCTCTTTGGGGAGCTTATTCTGCTGAAGAGAGCTGTAGCTTCTAATGAGAGCCTTCTGCAGACGCGTGGCTTCTATAAACTGAGCCATTTTTACATAGCTGAGGGTCTAGCCTTTGAATTCTATCAAAACTGAAGCGAACAAACAGATGGCAGAAGACTCGTGATATGGAGCCGACACACCCAAGAACAGGAGAGCTGTACACTGTGGAAGAAAAGAAATTTAGTGGGCTGAGAATCATCCTTTCTCTAGCTGCCTGTGAAGGGCTGTCACTCATGATCCCCACCGGCTATTTCATGGCACATGGGTGGCTCCTCTCCTATCCTGCACTAATTTTATGCTACATATTTCAATTATTCCCTGCATAAAAATAGTAGATGTATATCTTTCAGGCTGTGATCCAAAAGTCCACCCCCTTCCTGACAGGAGGGATTAATCTTGGAGAATACCTCATACTTGCAGATAATTCCACTCACTTCTCACATTTCCGTCATTTTCTCCCTCTTCGTTTCCCCCCTCCCACACACGTGATGTCGAGGGAAGGAAAAGCGGGTAGGAAAGAGGGCAAGATTCCCATCTATCAGCTATGGGGATGACAGGGAGCCAGATCTTCTCCCACGCTGACTGGCACACAGCAGCTCCAAGGGAACACAGTCTGCCAGCTAAAGGGCATGGCCAGCCCCTTCTCTCAACTGCCATCTGCAGCACATACCGGCTGGAGGTACGCACTGCTCATTCCTGCGGGAACTGAAGAAGGGAGGACACACCACCATTTACCTCTGCTGCTGCCAGCCTCTTCCATTCTCCAGAGCTCATCACGGCATGATTTGGCCCCAAGTCTGCTCCAGAAGCCCTAATCCAAGCTGGAGGTTATAGTGTCTGTGGCACAGGGTGCCTGTGGTAGAACTGAAACACTGGTGACAACAGCATGACGGTTTTTGCTACAGAACTCACTCAGAACACTGTCCCCTTCTCCTTTCACGCTATCTGCTCCTCTTATGAACCTGAGCTAAGGACACCTTCATTACAGCTCAGCCTTGTCAGATGCAGATAAGGAAGATCACACTGGACTATAGAAAATTCTGATCCATAACATCTCCAAGTGGCCGTGTCCATAGATTCATAGATTCTTAGATGCATAGAATGGTTTGGGTTGGAAGGAACCTTAAAGATCATCTGGTTCCAAAACCCCTGCCACAGGCAAGGACACATTTCACTGGACTAAGATGCTTAAGGCTTCATCCAACCTGGCCTTGAACACTTCCAGGGTGGGGCATTCACAATCACCCTGAGCAACCTGTTCCAGTGTCTCACCACCCTCACTGGAAAAGATTTCTTCCTAATACCCAGTCTAAATCTCCTCTTCTCAAGCTTCAACCCATTCCCCCTCGTCCTATCACTACAAGTCCTTGTAAGAAGTCCCTCCCCAGGTTTCTTGTAGGCTCCTGTCAGGTACTGGAAGGCTCCCTGGAGCCTTCTTTTCTCTAGGCATCAAAGTGAATGGAAACAGTGTGTAATTTTAAGCTGTTCTACAAACCAGATTACAAGTAGATAGGCTAATTAAGTTTATTTAGGTTGTATTGGGTCTGAATTTCAAGTTTTGGCAAGGCAAAAGTTAACATACCCCCTGGGTATGAAAATTTTCCTGGGAGTTTTTGGTACCATATATGCAGAGAGTAACTAAAACCTAGTTTGCAATGCATCTTAAAACCTGCAATCCTGGGTTACTACATAAACTCCTGAAAATTAACCAACTGAAAAAAAAAAAAAGTGACTATAAACAAAGAGAAAGTGTTACTTCTCCTGTCCAAATAAAGTACTACTGCAAAACAAATAGCAGAGAGGAAAAATAAACCAGATGCTTAAAATTCTCATATTTTACCCTCATGGACTACTTCCATTACAAAGGAAAAATACTTGAACTAAAACAACACAGAGGCTTTCAGATGCTGAGATACTATTTGGTAGCCTGAATGGGAGCAATGTTATATTTGGATATCACTAGTCTGAGGTACCGGGCACTAATGAACACCTCAAATGCAGTGGTTTCCAGTGGAACACTTGGTTTCTTCAGTGTTGCCCATTTTATTGTCTCATCTGGTGACTTCTGACCCTTCATTGCAATTGCACTGCAGAGTCTACAGATGAATAACAAATAATGTGCAAAACACATGAGAAATTAATTCAGAGTCTGAAAGATCTTCCATTACCATTTCAACACAGTCCCACTCTCCAACTAAGCAGGCAAAACATACAGCAAGCCTGTGGAACACCATTTTAACATGTTATAAACCTGCATTTACAGGAATTAGATGGGAATTTTGCCATTTACTTCACTGGGCAGATACTCACATTGTAAATGTGAATACCTCACACCAATGCAAGTATTATTTATTTTGCAAATACTTTACACTGTTGCAAATATTATTTCTTTTGTGAGTATTTCACACCACTGGAAATATTACTTATTTCACAAGTGTTCATTGGGATGGTTGAAATGTGACCTGAGATCTCTTTCCACCCTATGCCCACCAGTAAGTAGATTTGTGTTTCCTCCTGGTTTCCCATTGTGTGTGGGCTATGTGAGATAGGACAGAATATAGCTGAGCTTGTAAATAGCTGTATTTCAGTAGACTACATTATCTTGGAGTAAATTTTCTTTCAAAATGCAGAGGGTATTAGCAGTCTCATTAAGAGCATGGTTTGTTTAAGCTTGGGGTGCATCTCCACAGCACTGCTTTTTGCCACATGGAAGGATTTGTTTTAATTTGGAGTTTGCTTTGCCACTTTTGCAACAGAAGGTTGGGAGGGACAGTGGTGTAGAAAACAAGAAAGCATCATTGAAATCTGCACATCAAACAGAAAACAAGTTAAAAAAAATAATCTTTGCCTAAAACAAGTTTTTTAAAATAATCTCCATCTGTTAAAAAAAAGCCAAAAATAGAATTAAAACCATTTGGAGCTGGTCTGGCTAATCAGTGATAATGCAACCAATGTGGCTGCAAGTCCAGATTCAACACTCCAGCTTTCAAACCAGCATGGACTGTGAGCCCTATCCACTTGCCTGCAGAAATGTACTGCTCTCTGCTGTCATCCCTTAGATATCTTCCCTGTGAGGAAAGGCACACACCAGTGGTTGCCTCTAGCATCCCAGCAGCAGTAGACAGAGAAGAGCTCCAGGCAGATAACTACACCTCAATCCAATTCTGGCATGAGGATAGTTGAAGAGGATCTATCTTCTTAGGATGAAGGAAGAATACTGAAGGTTTTCTGGTGTACACAACAGCACAGTATGAAGTGTAAGATCATCCACAAGAGGAAAAGGGCATGGTAAATCTGTCTTTTCTTGAACATCTACAGTGAAGATGTCTTCAACACCAACCAAAAACTACATTCACTTTGAAAGCTCTGCCTTTGAACACCTCTCTCTGAAGACAGTGGAGCAGGAAAAAAGTGCTTAATAACAATAACCTAAAACCCCATAAAAGCACTCAACAGCGTAGTTCCTTTTTGATTCATCACTCCAGCTTCTTCAAGTGGCTGCAGGAAGGGGCTGTGCAAACAACACACCTGAGTGTGCAGCATTGCATGTGGAATGCTAATGCCAATGCCATTCACTCCATAAGAAAATTCAGAGATGTTTCAAAACGTGAAAGTTTTCCTCTGGAATATATCCATAGGTTAAGAGCAAACACACTAGAATAGCAAAGGCTTGTGGATGTTGCAGACTATGCCACTCAGACCTAGGTAATGATTTAATCAGAAGGACTTTAATTGAAAGAGTTAAGTCACCTGAAATATATGAAGCAATTAGGGGCAGGGTTGAAGATCTTTACAAGCAAGCCAAGTTGGGAGACACTCTCCTGCTACAGGGAAGGTTTTGCAGCAGCCATAGTACCAGAAGTGGTAGCCAGGAATTGGGTGCATAAGACTCAAGGTATGGACTACTGGGGTTTGGTGAGTGTTTTAAAATGTGTTTGTTTTCCCTACACTTAGAATGCTTGTATCCAGCCTTGTGTTCCAGGTGCTTCTGCAGTGTTCAAACTCTATGCTTTAGTTGCAGTATCTCCTAATTTAAAAAGGAGGAAATAAGGTTGTATTGAGGTAGGGGGTGGTCTTGTCTCTCTAATATCAAGTGATAAGATGAAAGGAAGTGGCCTCAAGTTGTGCCAAGGGAGGTTTAGGTTGGATAGCAGGAAAAATTTCTTTCCTGCAAGCATTGGAACAGGCTGCCCAAGGAGGTGGTAGTCACCATCCCTGGAGGTGTTCAAGAAATGTGTGGATGTGGCTTTTGGGATGTGGTTTAACAGCCACGATGGTGTCAGGTCAAATGACTTAATGGTCTTAGAGGACTTTTCCATGTGAAACAATTGTATTATTCTATGAAAGGGAGATACAGAAGAGATTACAGCCACAGTTTAGGGATGCTCTTCACGAGTATTCATTAGAGACTTCATACCGAGCAACTGTGACTCCCCAGTTTCTCCCGACATCTATTTCTTAAAGAGTAATGGTATAGGAGTAACATTTATTCAGAAGTCTCCTTATGAAACTCAGGCAGATGGGTTTTGAGTCCTAAGCTTTGCTGCTGAGTGATGTGGTCACTGCGCCTTCACTCTCCGGACTAAAATTACTGCTTCCGAGAGCCCTGACGGCTGCAGCTCTCACTCCCAGCCATGCTCCGCCTGAAGCGAGCGGACGGGTTGGAGCCCGGCCTCGCTGAGTCACACAGCCAAGCCCCGGGGAGCTCGCAGCGGAGCCAGCTGGGTGCCCCTCGCCCCAATTACCAGTCCCTGCCTGCAGCCCGAGGAAAACGTATCTTCTCGCCGCCGCTCCCGAGAAGCGCGACGGCCGCGGCGGAACCCGCACCGTCTGCTCCCCACTGCGCTGCTGCCCGGAGGGCTTGGCGGCCGCTGGCCCAAGGGAGTTCAGCCGGGCCNCGCCGCCGCCGCGCGTGTCCGCCCGCGCGCGCGCGTCTGTGTGCCCCCCCTGCGCGGACCCCTCCCCTCCTGTCGCCGCAGCCGCAGCTGTTTCCGAGCCGCCGGGCGCCGTTCCCCGTACCCCTCCTCGGGCTCTTCAGGCCTCCCTGCTGGTGCCTCCGCCTCAGCTTACCCCGCGGTGAGGCGCCTGAGGGAGGCGCCGCCTCCCACCCCTCCACAGAATCATTCAGGAGGTTTAGAAAAGACTTTCAAGAGCATCGAGCCCAACCATTAACCCTGCTCTGCCAAGTCCTCGCTAAGACATGTCCGCAAGCACCGCATCTGCATGCATATCAGGGAGGGTGACTCAACTACCTCCCAGGGCAGCTTGTTCCAATGCCTGACAACTCTTTCTGTGAAAACATTTTTCTAATGTCCAGCCTAAACCTCCTGCGATGCAGCCTGAGGCCATTTCCTTTCGTTCCATCACTTGTTACTTGGGAGATGAGACCAACAACCCACCTCATACCAACCTGCTTTCAGGTAGTTGTAGAGAGTGAGAAAGTCTCCCCTGAGCTTCCCTTCTGTCTAAACAGCCCCTGTTCCTTCAGTTGCTCCTCACCAGACCTGTTCTCCAGACCCTTCAGCAGCTTTGTTGCCCATTTCTGGACTTGCTCTAGCACCTCGATGTCTTTCTTCTATTGAGGTGCCCAAAACTGAGTGTAATAGTCAAGGTGTGGCCTCACCAATCCAGAATACAGAGGGACAATCACCTCCCTGGTCCTAGTTGTCTGTTGGCCAGAATGCTGTTGGCCACCTGAGTATCTGCTGCGTCATCTTCCTGATCAGTACCCCCCAAGGTCCCTTTCCTTCAGACAGATTTCTAGCTGCTCTGCCCCATGAAGCATTGCACAGAATTAGCCTTTTGTCAGGACTGCTCCTGTACCCATCCTCTCNGGGATGTGGTTTAACAGCCACGATGGTGTCAGGTCAAATGACTTAATGGTCTTAGAGGACTTTTCCATGTGAAACAATTGTATTATTCTATGAAAGGGAGATACAGAAGAGATTACAGCCACAGTTTAGGGATGCTCTTCACGAGTATTCATTAGAGACTTCATACCGAGCAACTGTGACTCCCCAGTTTCTCCCGACATCTATTTCTTAAAGAGTAATGGTATAGGAGTAACATTTATTCAGAAGTCTCCTTATGAAACTCAGGCAGATGGGTTTTGAGTCCTAAGCTTTGCTGCTGAGTGATGTGGTCACTGCGCCTTCACTCTCCGGACTAAAATTACTGCTTCCGAGAGCCCTGACGGCTGCAGCTCTCACTCCCAGCCATGCTCCGCCTGAAGTGAGCGGACGGGTTGGAGCCCGGCCTCGCTGAGTCACACAGCCAAGCCCCGGGGAGCTCGCAGCGGAGCCAGCCGGGTGCCCCTCGCCCCAATTACCAGTCCCTGCCTGCAGCCCGAGGAAAACGTATCTTCTCGCCGCCGCTCCCGAGAAGCGCGACGGCCGCGGCGGAACCCGCACCGTCTGCTCCCCACTGCGCTGCTGCCCGGAGGGCTTGGCGGCCGCTGGCCCAAGGGAGTTCAGCCGGGCCGTTCCCTCGGGAACCCTGCAGCGCTGGCGACTGCGACCGTCGCAAAACTTTTCGCCGGAGCGAAGCAGCAACCTCGCTCGCTCCCTCCCTTCCCTGCCGTGGCGGCAGGGAAAGTTGCCGCCGAGGCGGGGTCCAGCTTCCCGGGCGGCCCCGCACAGAGTCGCACCGCTCTAGGTCAAGCAGCGGCAGGTGGCGGACGGCAGGTGGGGGACAGCGGCGCGTCCCGCAAGCCCCAACCCCGGTTGCACCCTCCCGCCGCGCCCGGGGCCGTTGCAGCGCCTTACCCAGACCCGGCACGAAGGTGTTGAGGAAAAGGCAGATGACAGCCACGGGGAACGGCATGTAGGGGATGGCGGCGCGCAGGGGACCCTTCTTCTCCCGAACCTGCACCACCACCCCGCTGGAAGGGGCAGCGCCCCGGCTGGGCTCCGCGGCTGCCGCGCTCTCGCTGTCTTTGGGGCAGGGATCCATGACCGGGCACGGCGCAGCACGGCCGACGCTGGCGGTGCCCCGGCGGGCTCCCAGCTGCCGCCGCTGCGCGTGCCCGCCGCCGNTTGTAGAGAGTGAGAAAGTCTCCCCTGAGCTTCCCTTCTGTCTAAACAGCCCCTGTTCCTTCAGTTGCTCCTCACCAGACCTGTTCTCCAGACCCTTCAGCAGCTTTGTTGCCCATTTCTGGACTTGCTCTAGCACCTCGATGTCTTTCTTCTATTGAGGTGCCCAAAACTGAGTGTAATAGTCAAGGTGTGGCCTCACCAATCCAGAATACAGAGGGACAATCACCTCCCTGGTCCTAGTTGTCTGTTGGCCAGAATGCTGTTGGCCACCTGAGTATCTGCTGCCTCATCTTCCTGATCAGTACCCCCCAAGGTCCCTTTCCTTCAGACAGATTTCTAGCTGCTCTGCCCCATGAAGCATTGCACAGAATTAGCCTTCTGTCAGGACTGCTCCTGTACCCATCCTCTCATGCACCCATTCTTCTCCGCAGGCAACAGAGTGGGCTAACTTGGGCAAAATGGGCAGTGGAAAGTGGGCCAGGCTGTATGCATGCTGCCCACCAGACCTGCTGCCTGAGGGCAGCTCCACAGGAAGGTGAATTGCAGAAAACATCTGGTTGGAAGAGATCATCCAGTCCAACCTTCAACCCAGCACTGAAGGGTCAACGCTAAACAATGTCCCTAAGCACTAGGTCCACATATTGCTTAAACATCTCCAGGGTTGGTAACCCCACCATTGCCTTGGGCAGACCATTTCAGTGTTTGGGAACCGCCTCTGGGAAGAAATATTTCTTAGCATCTAGCCTGAACCTCCCCTGGCGCAGCTTGAAACCATTTCTTCTGTCACTTGCCACTGAGGGGAGGAGGCTACCCCCTCCTTGCTCCAACCTTCCTTCAGGAATTTGTAGAGAGCAATGAAGTCTCCCATCAGCCTCCTCTGCTCCAGACTGAACAACCCCAGCTCCCTCAAATGCTCCTCATAGGACATGTGCTACGGGCCCTTCATGAACCTCATTGCCCTTCTCTGGACACCCTCCAGAACCCTTGATAGGCCTGACTGGGACACTGAGGTGAGGGAAGGGTGGGAGCACAAAGTTGTTCAGTACTTGGCAAGTGGAAAAGCCGTTTGGGTATGTGAGATTGCAAAAGTGTTTTTAAAAATAGCTGCACTCCAAAGGTGTAAGAAAAGGTGTAAATTAAACCCACACTCATTTATTGTTTGAAAAACTCTGTTGTAAGGGACGAGAGGAGGAAAAGGGAGGAGAGCCATGAGAATTAGAAAGAAGACGAGAAAAATAAGCCCCTTGAAAAGCTAATTGCTCTTTGGGACAGCATGGAAAACCTATCTTAATTGACATTGGTGAATTAGATTAAATATCTTCTTGTAGGGCTGGTTATTATTGCTCAGTACACAGCTTAATGGATGAAATGGTAACAGAACTCGAGCATGTTCAAAATGATGGGAGGGCTGGGCATTGAAGATAGGCTTCAGCAGAGAATACAGAGTAAATATTAAAGGCATTAATCCTGATACACAGCATAACTGTGATACACAAAGGGAGAGGGCAGCCTGTGCTTTGCTGTGCATTTCAAAGCTGTGTTTTCACTGAGGAATTCCTACTAGGAATTTATATCCCAGCATAATATCTGGAAGTACTTTATATATGGCACTGGAATGCCACCTGACAAATTGTTTAATGAATATCACAGAATCACAGAATGTCAGGGGCTGGAAGGGACCTCAAAAGCTCATCCAGTCCAACCTCCCTGCCAGAGCAGGATCACCTATACCAGATCACATAGGAACATGTCCAGGCAGGTCTTGAGTATCTCCAGAGAGGGAGACTCTACCACCTCTCTGGGCAGTCTGTTCCAGTGTTCTGTCACTCTTAATAGAAGTGCCTCCTCATGTTTAGGTGGAGCTTCCTATGTTCAAGTTTACACACATTACCCCTTTTCCTGTCATTGGGCACCACTGAAAAAAGCCTGGTCCCATCCTCGTGACACCCACACTTTCAGTATTTCTGAGCATTTGTGATTTCAGTATAAATTACTGCAAATTAATTAAATTAAAAAACAAATAGCTAAGCTAAATGACACAGATACAGAATCCTGTTCCTAGGCTATATATTTGTTATTGTTCTAAGAGCTAGGTTCTCAATGTTAAAAACATAGGACATCCAATGTAAAATCTCTTCTTTCTGGCATCTGCTTTTCTTTGCTTCTGAGCACCTTTCATCCAGAAGATCTTATAGAATCATAGAATGGTAAGGTTGGAAGGAGACCTCAAGGATCATCTAGTTCCAACCCCCTGCTATAGGCAGGGACAACTTCCACTAGCACAGGTTACTCAAGGCCTCATCCAACCTGGCCTGGAACACCTCCAGGGAGTAGCCACAACCTCCCTGGGCAACCTGTGCCAGTGTCTCACCACCCTCACTGGAAAGAACTTCCTCCTAACATCCAGTCTAAATCTTCCCCCTGCCAGTTTAAACCCATTGCCCCATGTCCTGTCATTGCAAGACCTTATAAATAGTTCCTCCCCAGCCTTCCTCTAGGCCCCCTTCAGATACTGGAAGGCTACTATAAGGTC
>WBNM01041164.1:170477-199594 GCA_013399055.1 Ramphastos sulfuratus
GAAAGAACAACCCCAGGGAGCAGTACAGGTTGGGGACTGATCTGTTGGGGAGCAGCAAAGGGGAAAAGGATCTGGGGGTCCTAGTGGATGGGAGGTTGACCATGAGCCAGCAATGTGCTCTTGTGGCCAGGAGGGCCAATGCCGTTCTGGGGTGTATTAGAAGGGCTGTGGTTAGTAGGTTGAGAGAGGTTCTCCTGCCCCTCTACTCTGCCCTGGTGAGGCCACATCTGGAGGACTCTGTGTTCAATTCTGGGACCCTCAGCTCAAGAAGGACACAACTGCTTGAGAGAATCCAGTGCAGACCCACAAAGATGATGAAGGGAATGGAACATCTCTCTTATGAGGAGACACTGAGAAAGCTGGGGCTCTTTAGCTTGGAGAAGAGGAGACTGAGAGGTGACCTCATCAATGCTTATAAATATGTAAAGGGTGTCAGGAGGATGGAGCCAGGCTCTGCTTGGTGATGCCAAATGACAGGCTGAGGGGCAGTGGGTGGAAGTTGAGGCATAGGAAGTTCAACAGAAACATGAGGAGGATTTTTTTCACTGTGAGGGTGACAGAAGACTGGAACAGGCTGCCATGGAGGGTTTTGGAGTCTCTCTCTCTGGAGATATTCAAAACCCATTTGAACATGTTTCTGTGTGATCTGGTATAGGTGATCCTGCTCTGGCAGGGGGGTTGGACTGGATGATCTTTTGATGTCCCTTCCAGCTCCTGACATTCTGTGATTCTGTGGTTTATGACAGTCTTTTATATCCCCTAGAGACAAAACTTTCAGGGCTGCACCGTTCTCTTAGCTCAGAGACCAGGTTGCTCAGATCTTTCAATGTGGTTAAAGATGTCTGTGCTCAGTGCAGGGGGGATTGGATTAGATGAGCCTGAGAGGTTCCTTTAAACCCAAAACATTCTGTGATTCTAACTGACACAAATTCTGTCTTTCTCTGCTGATTGATCAAACTACAGTAAGATGAGAAATCTTTATGGTATGAATATTCATAGATTCATAGAATGGATTGGGTTGGAAGGGACCTTAAAGATCATCTAGTTTCAACCCCCTTGCCATGAGCAGGGACACCACCTACTAGACCAGGTTGCTCAAGGCCTCAGCCAGCCTGATCTTTAATACCTTCAGAAAGGGGACATCCACAGCGTCTCTGGTCAACCTGTTCCAGAGCACGTACAAAGCAAAAGCCACAGCTGTAGCACTATCAATAACTTGCAGTGTTATAGTGCTCTATGGACTCAACCAGATGATGGAACTGTAAAGGTTCTGAAAATCATGGTAGGGAAGGAGCCCGCATTACCTACACTAAAAGCAAGCAAAAGGCTGTTGTAAGAACAGCTCAAATAGCAAATCCAAGACTAAGAGTAACTAAAATAAGATTTGGTCCAAAACATTGAATAATAGGTCATGCTATTTTTTTGGGAGGGGGAACATTTCCTTGGAAGATCCCGAATCATTTGATAAATTTGAGCTAGTTCGTTTACTGCTGTAAGATTAGTTGGCAATACCTAAGGCTTACTCTACCCAGCTATTAAAATGCAGCCACTTCTAGACTGAACTGCATCGTTAATTCTGTGCCGCCAGTGTTCGTGGACGTTCTCAGGCGCCTCAGGCAAAAGTTATGAGTGATGCAGAGTGTGTTAAAGATACCATCGTGTAACAACTTGTGACTTTCCCAAGCTTTTCTAAACAAGTGAGGTGGTGGCAACATTATTCTGCTGTGCCTCGCTCCACGCTCTTCAAGTGGTGCATAATAACCGTGCAAATCATCTCGTACTGAGCGCCCGTGTGCTGTGTGCTTTGCCATTGCTCAGGAGACATGAGTGTGTGCTCTGGAGAGCTTAAGTTAGGAAAGACAGTCATTAATAAAAAAAGTATTCTGGGACCTAGGTAAAAAAATGTGACCAAGAGCTGTTTTTTTTGTGAGGAAAATAAGGTTGTCCTTTATCAAAAGCACTGATGTTTGTGAGTGCTAAGAATTCCTTCAGATTGTCAGAGCCACAGAATGCACTGGAAAGGACCCTCAAAGGCCATCTTGCCCAACCCCACTCTAGTGAGCAGGGATATCTCCAGCTGGATCTAGTTGTTTGGGGACCCATCAAGTTTGACTTTGAATGTCTCCACGGCAGGGCCTCAACCGCATCTCTGGAGAACCTGTTCCATATTTCTCCACCCTTAGTTGTGAAGAACTTCCTCTTTATGTCCAACCTAAATCTCTACTGCTTTAAGACCATTGTCCTTCCTCCTCCTGCTACAGGCCCTTCTAAACCTTCTTATAGGTCCCCTTTGGATACTGGTATGCAGCTGCAAGGTCTTTCTGGAGCCTTCTTTTCTCTAGTCTGAACAGCGTCAACTCTGCCCTCCTCAAGCTTCAATCCATTTCCCCTCATCATATCACTGTAGGGTCTTGTAAAATGTCTCTCCCTAGCTTTCATGCAGACCACCTCCAGGTACTGGAAGGCTGCTATAAGGTCTTTCCAGAGCCTTCTCTAGGCTGAACAGCCCCAACTCTCACAGCCTGTCCCCATAGGGGAGGTGCTCCAACCCTTTGGTCATCTTTGTGGCCCTCCTCTGCACCCACTCCAGCAGGTCCATGTCCTTCTTGATTTGGGGGACCCATAGCTGGACACTGTACCCCAAGTGAGGTCTCACCGGAGTAGAGTGACAGAATCACCTCTCTTAATCTGCTGGCTACAAGATCCTTTGATCTTTGAAATAGTCATTTCACTTCTTAGCATCAAACCAGGTCACAGAACTGACATATATAAAATATTTTTAAAAAAATATTTGTTAATATATATACAAATATCTATGTGCTATGTATATATTAATATATTTATAAATATTTGTGTTATATATATAACACATATATTGTTTGTATGTATGTGTGTATATATATACAAACATTATTTCTGTGCAGCTGAGACAAAAAATGGTTGAAAACAAAACAAACTTCAATTGAGAGCACTCCTCTGGCATGCTGCTTTAGCACCAATGTATTGACACTGGGGACACATCCCCCCTAAAGCCTGCTTCAGAATTGTCTCCATAGTATTGCTGCAGAAGGCAAGCACTGTAAAACTGAAAGCAAGCGTTGCAGCTCTGCCCTAAGGGTGGACATTCAGAAATCTTAAGAAGTTGAGATGCCTTAATGTCTTGGATGTCTCATTAAAGAGTAGGCACTGTAGTTGACCCAGGTGGCAGCAAGACTGCAGGACCTCCTATGGATAGGTGGCCTTCCACACTGTTTTAGCTCTTAAAACCAAAGAAATCTGGCCTCTCACTTCCTCTGGTCTTGAAAAGAGTACCATTAGTCACCAGGTGCTTGATAAGCAAGCATGAGCAGAGAACCTTTTTGTGAAATAGCCTTGTCTCAGTGCTGTCAAGACTTAATCTGGATCTTGACTAGCAGAAGCCAGTCACCTTATTGTGAAGTCTTTGTGCTTCATTATGCTGCATGTGAATGTTGCTGTGGGGGGTATATGCTGGAGCTTTGATCAGTTTTCTGAGAGTCAAGCCTGGAGAAGTCCAACATGCAAGTGGCTCATGATCACCAAATTCCCACTGGGAGGCAGCTGATGTTCTAGCTCAGAACAGGAGAAGGTGTTTGTGTCACGGCCACTCACTGACTTTCCATAAGCTGTGGTATGAGATTTAATGGAAGCTTTTCCCTTTGCTGGGTTTTCACAGTGGATAAACTAGCTGTATTGCAAACATTTTGCATTTCTTAGTGATACAGTAAAGGGCAGGGGAAATGCTGTCAGGCCAAAGGGAACTTCAAGAATCATAGAATCATAGAATGGTTTAGGTTGGAAGGGGCCTCAGAATCATTGAACTGTTGGGATTGGAAGAGACCTCTGAGATTATCAAGTCTGCCTATCTGTCGTAGAGTATTTTTTTTTCTTCTTTGCCTGTTTGTACTACTATTGAAGTTCTTATGCAGTCAATAGAGAATTAGAGATCCTACAAAATGAAAGGATGGTGCTTCTCTATTCCAGTGTTCTGAGGACTGGGCACTCTGCAGTTTGCCTCTGGCTTTGGAAAGGGAGAAAACCTGCAAATCAAATACCAGTTACACACCCACAGTAAGCAGGGGTCCATCTCCTTGAAATCCACCCTACCCCTGGGCATAGATCCTTCCCTAAGCAGTATCTCCAAGTATCATACAAGCACGTCGAGGAAGATACAGAAACAGACCCAAATACAAATTAACTTAGAAGTGCTATTAACAAAGACAATAAGGAGCCAAGCAGAGCTTCTGCTCACTGACAGTACCCTGGGGGCAGGAGGAGCCCTGCAGTCTGCACTCCAATACACCACTGTCAGTCCAGTGCTCCTGCACGTATTGTGACTGAAAGCAGAGTTTGATTAAAGGAGTTCAACCTTGTCTTAATAAGGAAGATCAATTGATTCCATTCATGTGCAGGTGATTGGAGTTACTGGCTCACAGATATGACAGCGTCATTAACAAAACCATTGTATCAGGTGGAATTGGGGTTGGAGACCCCTGTTTCTTCACAGAAACAAATACACATCTGTGCAGAGGAAGGGAAGATTCATTAAGTACTACTTGTGGCCAGTACAGACTCTGTTCTGAGGAGCTGTCATGGCACTGAGACTTCACAAATTGTTTTCCATTTGACAGATCTCAGGCAGTCGCACCAGGCTGGGTTCAACTCAGTGGGTTCTTCCTGGTGCAAAGGGGAGCTACATTTATTGTTGATGTGGTACATGCAAGATTCCAGACTGAATTTGTTTTGTTACTGCTGAGATCACACCTGGCACACTGTGTCCAGTTTGGGGCTTGCAAATTCAAGAGGAACAGGGATCTACTGGAGATGGTCCAGCAGAAAGCTGTGAGGATGATTAAGAGACTTGAACATCTGTCTTGTGAAGAAAGACTGAGAGAACTGGGGATCTTTAGTCTGGAGAAGGCTGAGAGGGTATCTGATTAATGTCTATAAATATCTGAGGGGTGGATGTCTCTTTTTGGTGGGAACAAAATGTATAAGCTATAACACAGAAAGTTCCACCCCAACATGAGGAGAAACTTCTTTCCTGTGAGGGTGCCAGAGCACTGGAACAGGCTGCCCAGAGAGGTTGTGGAAACTCCTTCTCTGGAGACCTTCAAAACCTGCCTGGATGAGTTTGTGTGTGACCTGGCTTAGGTGACCCTGCGTTGGTAGGGGAATTGGACTAGGGGATCTCCAGACAGGTGCTTTCCAACCTCTATGACTTCAAAGCAACAAAAAAACCAAAAGATGGCTTCTTTGTAGCAAGTTGTAGAAATCATGCACTGATCCCAGTGGGAACAAGAGTAGAGTCATATTTATTAATCCATCTTCTGTTAGATGAGTTTGTCAAAATAACAGGAAATCTGATTATTTTCATAAGTTTCTATTAGCCAGTTCCAGCCACGAGCCACATTAACGTGTCAGAATCGTCTAGCGCCGTCTTGTTATGGAAAGTGCCTTCTAGCAGCAACTGAGATGTCAGTTGTCTTGGAGTTTGAAAAGAGAGGTGACCTTAAGCTAAAGCAGCTGGCCCAAAGTTTGCACTGCAAATACTTTCATCTCAGTCTTCCTGTATTCCAGGTTTTCCATGACATGTGAGATATGAATGGCTAGCAGATCAAGAGCTGGTTCTGTCCCTTTGCTCTGGCATTACCTGGAGTACAGTGTCCAGCTGTGGGGGCCCCAACACAAGAAGGGCATGGACCTGCTGAAGTGGGTGCAGAGGAGGGCCACAAAGATGATCAGAAGGTTTGAGCACCTCTCCTACCAAGATAGGCTGAGAGAGTTGACACTGTTCAGCCTGGAGGAACGATGGCTCCAGAAAGACCTTGCAGCTGCATTTCAGTGTCTGAAGGGGACCTGCAAGAAGGGTGGGAAGGTGCTGTTTAGAAGGGTCTGTAGCAATAGGAGGAAGGACAATGGTTTTAAAGTGGAGCAGGGGAGGTTTAGGTTGGACATTAAAGAGGAAGCTCTTCACAAATGAGGGTGGAGAAGTATGGAACAGGTTCTCCAAGGATGTGGTTGAGGCCCTGCCATGGAGACATTCAAGGTCAAACTTGATGAGTCCTGAGCAATCAGATCCAGCTGGAGATGTGCCTGCTCACTAGAATGGGGTTGGACAAGATGGCCTTTGAGGGTTCCTTCCAACTCGGTTGATTCTGTGAAATCTGGAGCTGAATTCCTTGGTGATCATATCCCAGCTTAAGTTTGTCTCTATATCCAGCTGAGTTGCTTTTTGCTGTCTTAGGCTTACTGTCACTCTGCATCTGTCTAATGATTTGGCAGCCCCTCTAGTGTGATCTCTAAAAGTTCAGAGATTGATTGTAGCATTTAGCCATGACTGTTACAGGTTAACAACAATGCTAACATGCAGCGAAACCTGCAATAGTTGGAGTCATGGAAAAGACAATGAGTAATGGGTACAAGTTGCTCTTGGGGAGGTTCTGATTGGACTCCAGGATAATTTTTTCCCTGTGAGAACAGTTAGACATTTCAATCTCACAAAGGATGCAGTAGATTCCCCTGCATTGGACAGTTTGAAGACTCAGTTTGAAGACTCAATTTGACAGGGTGCTGGGCCACCTAATTTATTCAACACTATCACCTAAAAAGGTTGGACCAGGTGATCCCTGGGCTCTCTTCCAACTCAGTATTCTGTGGATAGTGTCAGGCAGCTGCATCATGTAAGATAAATAAAGGGACCTGGCTGAAATCAGTTTCTGCCTTACTAGTTTACTGATACCAATTGTTTGTCAAATGCAAGTCCTTCACTATGCATCATATTCTGTTGATAATTCTTAGCCAGTGAAATAAGTAATGTTCCTTGTCTTTCTTTTTTGTCTTCCCTGTCATGAAATCTTTTGATGGGAAAGGACCTAAATGACAAGATACAGAGGCAGATCTTCATTTACCTCTAAACACCCCCCAGAATCTGTAGGGAAGAAAAAAAGAATGACTTGGTTTGGTCCTTGCTCTATTAATTTCATACTATCACTATTTTTTCTCATTTCCTTTCTGTCATTGAAACAAATGTATTTATGGAAAACATCAGGAAGGTTTATGGAGATTCTCTTTGACTGTTGGAAAGTTCCTTTTTCTTCTATTAAAGTAACCTAATTTCCACCTTTTTATGTGAAACTTTCTACCTTGCAACACAGCATAGATCACTTTGTTACTCATCTAGCATCCCTGTGCACTTCCATCGTGGTCTTTCATTTAAGCAGGCTTCTGTTCTCCAGCATGAGCTAATTACTGATCACAGGCATTATATGATGCTCCTGGGCATTCATATTGTGCAAGCATGAGCAGAATGAAGTTTCTAGGAGGTAACTCTTGTGACATTTAGCATCTTGGATTATTCACTTCTCTTATACTGGTTTGTCAGATCAGTTACTGTGCCTAGAAATGGCCAAGATTTGCTGGTTTACACTGTGTTTTCCAGGCCCATTCTTACACCTTACAAATCTAGATTCCTTTTTTCTCCTCTTTCCCACTGGCTACAGTCTCCTTGCCCAGCCAGTCCCAGTGTCTCCACATGATGATCCATTTTTCTCTCTCTGCCTCATCTAGTAGCTTCCAGTACCAGCTTTACTCAAACCACAGCCAGACTCTTGCTGTCTGTTAAAATGAGACCCTGTTCACAGAATCACAGAACATTAGAAGTTGGAAGGTACCTCCAGAGACTGAGTCCAACCTCCCTGCCAAGGCAGGATCCCCTGGAGTAGTTTGCACAGGAATGCATCCAAGGTGGGTTTTGAAAGTCTCCAGAGAAGGAGACTCCACAACCTCTCTGGGCAGCCTGTTCCAGTGCTCTGTCACCCTCACCATAAAGAAGTTTCTCCTCATGTTGAGGTGAAACCTTCTATGTTCCAGTTTGTAGCCATTGCTCCTTGTCTCTGTCCTCCTCACAGTGTGACAGTTTGCAGAAGGACAAAGAACAGGCACAACTGTGTGATTTCTTCTGGTGTATTTTGATCCATCTTCAGGAGTCCAGAACTGCCACAAATCTGGTCCATCACCTTTAATGTGCTTCACAAAACAACAGCCCAGTTTACTTAAAGAGCCATGTAAGTTCCTTGTGACAGCCAGAAGAGAGGCTGATGCTCAGATCTTCCAGGAATGGTAAGTCTGCGTAGGCTGAGCATCTATTTCTCTGGTTACGCCTGGGAGGAGCCAATAGGAAATATTAGAATCATAGAATTGTTTCAGTTGGAAGAGACCTCTAAGATTGTCAAGTCCAACCATCAACCTAAGATCACAGTGGCCATTAAATGATGTCCCAAAGTACTGTGTCCACACGTTTCTTGAACACCTCCAGGGATGGTGACTCCACCACCTCCCTGCTCCCTGGGCAGCCTGTTCCAATACCTGGCATTCTTGCAGGAAAGAAATTTTTTTTTCCTGATCTCCAACCTAAACCTTCCCTGGCACAATTTCTGGCCATTTCCTCTCCTTCTGTCACCTGATGTGAGGGAGAAGAGACCAACACCCACCTCAACTCCAACCTCTTTTCAGGGAATTTTAGAGAGCAATGAAGTCTCCTGTCAGCTTCCTCTTCTCTGGACTAAACAACCCCAGTTCCCTCAGCTGATCTTCATAGGACCTTGTTCTCTAGACCCTTTGGCAGCTTCATTGCCCTTCTCTGAACACGCTCCAGCAACTCAATGTCCTCCTTGTAGTGAAGAGCCCATAATTGAACCCAGCACTTGAGGTGTGATCTCACCAGTGCTGAGTACGGGGTGGGGGGTGGGGGGCAGGATCACTTCCCTACTCCTGCTGGCCACGCTATTCCTGGGCCAGGCTGCTGTTGATCTTCTTGGCCACTGGGGCACACCACTGGCTCATGCTCAGCCAGCTGTCAACCAGGTCCTTTTCTGCCAGGCAGCTTTCCAGCTACTCTGCCCCAAGGCTGGAGCATTTCATGGCATTGTTGTGGTTGTTGAATATCTTTATGCCTTTGGAGGACAGACATTTAATGGTTTAGTACATTTTGCGTATAACAGATATCTATGTGTTCAATTTCCTGAGTATATTCTTCCAGAGGCTATTGTTTAAAGGCTGAATTACTGTTTACATCCATATTAGATGAAATTTGTCATGTTCTGATCGTGGGTTCTCCAAGGGACCTAGGCAGAGTTCAGGAGCCTAGTATAATACAAGTGGGAGACATACATCAGCTGTTGTAATGGAGCAGTAATGAGCAGCAACAGGCAACTAAAATTGTGTAAGAAGGTAATATCATAAAATCATAGAATGGCTTGGATTGGAAGGGACCTTAAAGATCATCTAGTTCTAATCCTCCCCACCATGGGCATGGACACCTTCCACTAAAGCAGTTTACTCAAAGTCCTTTCCAATCTGAATTCAAATACTTCCAGGGAGGGGGCATCCACAACCTCCCTGGGCAACCTGTTGCAGTGTCTTATCACCACACTCAGTGTAAAGAATTTCTTTCTAACATCCAGTCTAAATCTGCCTTCCTCCTGTACGGATAGTGGAGCACCTCCAAATTTAAGTGCCTGAAAGATTAAGCAGTCCTGAAAGGAAAGCAGGCATGGATCACTGGGCTGATATTTGTGGGTTTAAGATAGCAGTTACAACTCGAAGCACTGTTTAGACAGACCAAATTCCCTTCTTTGTACACTTGGAATGACCTCCTCAATGTCATTATTCTGGGACGTATTTTCTGGTGTGAGAGTGAGATGAGACAGGAGGCTTTTGTGGATGCAGTTTCTTCTCAGATTAAGAAACTGTGAGGAGTGGCTGATACACTAGAAGGCTGTGCTGCCAAGATCTGGACAGGCTGAAGAGCTGGGCAAAGGGGAGCTTAATGAGATTCAACAAAAATAAGTGTAGAGTTCTGCACCTGGGGAGGAACAATACCATGTGCCCCTACAGATTAAAGGTTGACCTTCTGGAAAGCAGCTCCGTGGAGAAAGACCTTGGAGTCCTGGTGGACAGTGAGTTATCCATGGGACAGCAGTGTGCCCTTGTGGCCAAGAAGGCTAATGGTATCTTGGAGTCCATTAAGAGGAGTATGGCCAGCAGGTCAAGGGAGGTTCTCTTCCCCATCTGTTGTGTCCAGTTCTGGGCTCACCACTTCAGGAGGGATGGGGATATACTAGAAAGCGTCCAGTGGAGGGCTAGAGAATGATGAAGGAACTGGAACATCTCTCTTATGTGGAATGGCAGAGAGACCTGGGGCTTGGGGCTATTCAATCTGGAGAAGACTGAGAGGGAATCTTATCTATAAATAGCCGAGGGGTGGGCATCAAGAAAAAGGTGTCAGTCTGTTTTCAGTGATGCCCTGTGATAGGGATGGGGCAATGGATACAAACTTGAGTATTGGAAGTTCTACCTCAACATGAGGAAAAACTTTACTGTAAGGATGGCAGACCACTGGAACAGGCTGCTCAGACAAGTTGTGGAGTCATTCCCTAGAGACTTTCAAGACTGGTCTGGATGTATTCCTGTGTGACCTGCCCTAGGTGATCTTGCTTTGGCAGGGATGCTGGACTTGATATCGGGAGGTTACTTCCACCCTTTACCATTCTATGATTCTATATCTGAAAGAGTCAAATTACCATCTGTGACTTGAGAACAAGGTCAATCTATCAGGAAGACTACTGCAAAGCCATCCTGCTTTGCCTTAAATGAAAGTTTTCCTCAGATCATTTTTTTTTTTTTTGCCACTTAAAAAGTATCATGTATTTCTCAATAAAGGCTGGTTCAGACAGGATTAAATGTTATGTGTCATAAGACAGCCTTTTCAGAAAGCTGTGAAACAGAAAAACATATGCTGCAACCCTTTCTTGAGATTCACTTGAATCGTGATGCAGACAGAGGCTGATTTGCCAGCATGCATACATTTTGATCTTGGAGGAAGGTACCTATCTATTTGACAGCTGTGAGGAATGAGATCCTCTATTTACTAACACAGGAACACTGGAAATGCATGATTTCCTCATACTGTTCTACCTCTTGTCTGGAAGGATCCTTTTAAAAAGTCAGAACTGCAGAAGAATGAGTTCTTTAGGCCTTACTTCTCTGCTGTGGTTGCCCATAGCTTTGTAGTCCAATCTGGATGGCAGTCAACAGCTCATATCTGAACAGGAACAAATGTAAGCCATAAGCCTTGCTGGTTAGCTCAGGAATTTCAGGTAGGATGGGGGAATCCTATGCATGGAATGTAGGAAGTTCACTTTAATGTGACTCTGATCCATGCTGAAGGGCCTTGTCCAGTGCTTTGTGGGACAGCAGGAGGTCTCTGGTCTGTTCCAAGATGTTGATCTCCTCACCAGGAGCTTAACAGATTCAAACAGACCTGCTGAGAGCAGATGAAGGGTTTTGCTTGAGGAACACTCGCTCGAGATCCCTGACAGGGGTTGTGAAATGTACTGATCCAAGGGCTGCTTTTACAATTCAACCCAGTGGGCTTCAAGCTTTCCATGTGGTTGAGATTTGGCTCACAGGATGCTTGCTCAGTACGGGGGAATCTCTTTGGAATCTCTTTGGAATCTCTTTGGAATCTCTTTGGTGTGTAAAACCTGTGTAGAACCTATGACCTCTGCTACCCATTTTCAATGGCGTGGTCAGCAGGATTCCCTTGCCTAGGGTAAAGCAGCTGTCAGGACTAGGCCTCTCAGGTTTTTCTCAAGGCAAAGGGTCCCCTGCACCTTTTTGTCTTTGTTTTGGCCCCATGGACACAAACTCAGCAGTTTTGGCTTGTGGCCCCAACAGAGGGGATTTGACAGTTTTCTTTTTGTCTCAGCTGTGGATGCTCAAGAAAAGGAGGAGGTTTAATCAGCTGAGCATGAGTTCTCCGGCAGTTGATCACGCTTGCCGGGATTCAGCTCCATTTCAGCTGCTCCCTCATGTTAAAAATGTTGAAGGCCATGGTATTTGCTGCTTTCAGGGGTGGTGCTGATGGCAGCACACCAAAAATAGGTCAATTGTAGGTCAATGCAACAGGTTAAACTCTGAGAATGGCTTAACCTGCCTGTTTCCCCCCAACAAAGAAGTGAGGGAAAAGTAACACACACAAAACTGCAGGTTCAGACAAAAAGAGCTAACAGTTTACTGAATGAATCAGATAATAATAGTAATATGCACAATTACCTTAGTCTATGTGCAGAAAAAGCATAGCAGAAAGCAGCAGCAAGCAGAAGCAAATGAGATAAAAACCCAAGCCAGGGAGCTACTCTCCCATCCCTCCCTGTCCCACTGCTATCTTAGTGGAAGAGAGCCAACACCCAGAGCTCAAAAAGCAGCAACTGGAATAAGAAGCCTCTGATGTTGAAATCTGAGCTTCAGGCCCCATAATACTTTGCTCCACCCAGCACTTAGATTTTGAAGCTGGCATGAGGCAGGAGGATTTTGAATAACAGCAGCAAATTTGAATTCAGTCCACGACAATCAGAGTGAGAGGAGAAAGCATTACAGGAGTTGGCTGAGGACTTGCAGGTGAAGCCTGAAACTGAGTGGGTAAAGTGGCTGTAAGTTGAGATGGTTGCAGATGGCCTACAGAGCCAGCTGAGCTGTGCTTTAGATAGGGAGTGAGAGCTGTGATTAGAACTGGCTGAGTTATGGTGCGGAGACCTTGAGGGTGATTGCAGATTGAATATTATGGCTGAAGAGCATGATTCAGTTGCTAGGGAAGTGGCTTGTCATTATCCCTGGGCTGGAGTGGAAGAAGCAAAACCCAAGCAGGGACATAAGACTACTCCTACTCCTCTGCTTTGTCCACTTACTAAAGCTGAATTCCAGTGTGATGGGAGCAATGAGGACAGGCTGGAGGTGGCAGCTAAGGAGATGTCCTATAGTGTGACTGAACTGGCAGAACTGCAAGAAAGGTGTAGCCAGCTTGTGCTGGTTTGAGGCTAATTGGAATATTTTACTGAGAGAAATTAAATCCTTAGCTGTGAGAAGGAAGAAAACAACAACAGTAAGCTATATCACTCATTCTTCTGCTGAGAAATGCAGCTAGTCAAAATACAGACAAGACACTGCTCACACACTTCTCAGTTAGTGCTCAGTTGTTGTTCTACTCCTTCACTCTGGCAGTCTGTGGCTGCTTTCTGCCTTAACTCTAATCCTACCTTCCTCTAATCCTACCTTCCTCTAACTTCCTTGTCTTTTTGACATCTCACCTCAGATCTCTCCAGATTTATCACATGAGATATACAGGGTTTGATCTGGTTATTGCTGAAGGGAGGGAAAGAGGGGGGAGGTTTGGGTCGGGAGCNTTGGATGCATTCCTGTGCAAACTACCCTAGGTGATCCTGCCTTGGACTTGATGAGTTCTGGAAGTCCCTTCCAACCTCTATAGTTCTGTGATTCTGTGAAAGGTAGGGTTCAGTGGCCATCTCCACTTTGGGTTTGGACCAATTGGCCAGGGGTGTGCAGGGGGCAGCTTCTCTTCAGCTGGTGCATGAGTGGCAGCTGATTCCACAGCAGGCCTCCCCAGAGTGGTTAAAGCCTCTGGTAAGAGGCCTCAGTGACTCTTTGAAATTGTGTTCCATGCAAATCCAGGACCACGGCAGGGGCCTGGTGCACACCTCTCTGATTTGAAGAGACTGCACTCATCCTTCCACACCCCCTCCCCCCCCAAAAAAGAGTATAAAAGGACCACAGCTTCTGGGATCCATGCATTGTATCTACCAAGAGAATGTTTGTTGGCTTTAATAAACACAGCTCATTGGCTGTTTGGCATTGGTTCACTTTTGTACACTCCAAGG
Source organism: Ramphastos sulfuratus (assembly GCA_013399055.1). NCBI lineage: Eukaryota > Metazoa > Chordata > Aves > Piciformes > Ramphastidae > Ramphastos > Ramphastos sulfuratus. Next base: position 184,232 of record WBNM01041164.1, read on the forward strand.
GAGCTCTTGAATCTTAGCACAACCTCCCCCACTGCCCAGGCTTGGCTCTGGATATCAGCCTGTTGACAAATACTTCATAGAATCATAGAATGGTTTGGGTCAGAAGGGACCTTAAAGGTCATCTAGTTCAAATCCCTCTGTCATGGGCAGGGACACCTTCCACTAGACCAGGTTGCTTAAGGGTTCATCCAACTTGGCCTCAAACACCTTTGGGGAGGGTGCATCCACAACTTCCCTGGGCAACCTGTGCCAGTGTCTCACTGTAAAGAGTTTCTTCCTAATCTCCAGTCTAAATCTCCCCTTCCAGCTTCAATCTGTTCCTCACATTCTGTCAGTACAAGCCCTTGTAAAAAGTCCTCTCCCAGCTTTCCTGTAGGCCTGCTAGAGCAGGTCCTTTGTTATGTTCAAGAGGGAGAAGTTTTATCTATGCACTGCCAAGTACTTAATGCAACATGAACTCTCCCTCTGAAACTGCCAAGTCTTTCTTTCATGAGCAAGTAGGGGGCTTAATTTTCTGAGACAGTACTCATTCATCTTGTAAGTACTACACTGACATGCAACAATGCTACAAATTGTAGTAAGGTTCCATGGCTATTAGGAATTAAAATAGGAGAAAAATGGTGTCATTTAAGCTTGTTCAGCAAAAGAAGTTGCAAAGCTTTGCTTGAAGCATAATGCACCAAAGTAATTTTGGCAAGGGTTGTGAATGTAGAAGTGAGGGTTGGTATAATCAAGAGAGCAATGACAGCAGCTCTCAGTTGTGACAATCCTCACTTTTACATTCCCAGCCCTTAGCCAGAATCTCAGGCAGTGGGAGCTGATATCAGCATGCAGAGACTTGCTGTGAGTGGACTCAAGGAGGGATGTGTGGGGAGGGAGGCTGGTTCTTCATTTGTTTTAGCAACTCATCTAACTAGAAAAAAAGTTCTTCCACTGTCAGTGCACTTTCAGTCTAAACCATTGCTTGCTAAGACACATTTATTTTCTTTCCTATCTTTCCTGCTGGAGCCAGAGGATTACTTTAAATTACTTCTTGGCATAGAAAAACACCTGCTTAAAGTCCTTGTAATCTAGAGTGGGATTAATGTTAGATTTGCTGATCTCTTTGTGAGTTCTTCTCACCCACAGGAAGGGTATACTTGGTACATTAATTTAGAGACATGAGTCAAGTGCAGTGGGGACCAGGCAGGAAGATTAATTTCTAAGACCTGCAAGGGGTGGTTGTAGTGGTGGTTATTACACTTCTGGATTTCCCAAGTGAAGAGGGGTAGTAGGTAGCTATATTCTGGATAGAATCATAGAATTGTAGAACTGTTGAGGAAGGAAGAGACTTTTGAGATTGTCAGGTCCAGCCACCTGCCTGGAGTGCACAATTCCACCACTACTGTCCCACATCCCTCAGCACCACATCCACACATCTTTTAACACTTCTAGGGATAGTGACTCCACCACCAACTAGGGCAGCCTGTTCCGATGCTGATAACCCTTTCTGTGAAGAAACTGGTCCTAATATCCAACCTGAATGTCCTGTTGAGGCTGTTTCCACTTGTCCTGTCACTTGTTGCATGTGAGAAGAGACCAGCCCCCACCTTGCACCAACCTCCTTTGAGGTAGTTGCAGAGGATGATGAGGTCCCCCTCAGCCTCTTATTTGGAAGGCTAAACAGCCCCAGTTCCCTTGACTGTTCCTCATGGAACTTGTGTTCAAGGCCCTTCACCAGCTTAGCTGCTTTTCTTTGGACATGTTCCCAGCACCTCAATGTCCTTCTTGTGTTGAGGGGCCCAACTGAACCCAGTATTCAAGGTGTGGCCTCACCAATGCCAAGCACAGAGGGACTATCACATCCTCAGACCTGCTGGCCACACTATTTCTGATGCAAGCCAGGATGCCGTTGGCCGTCTTGGCCACCTGAGGACACTGCTGGCTCGCGTTCAGCCATCCATCAATCAACACCCCCAGGTCCTTATCCACCAAGCAGCTCTCCAGCCACCCTTCCCCAGGCCTGTAATGTTGGATGGAGTTGTTGTGGCCCAAGTACAACACTCAACACTTGACCTTACTGAATCTCAGACCCTTGGCCTTAGCCCAGATCCAGTCTGTCTAGATCTCTTTGCAGAGCCTTCCTGCCCTCCAGCAGGGCATGCCCACCCAAATTGGTGTCCTCTGCAAACTTAGTGAGGGAGCACTTGATCCCCTTGTCCAGATCATTATATCTTTATAGATATAAAAGAGAACTGTTCCCCGTATTGAGCCCTGGGGAACACCACTTGTAACTGGTGGCCAGCTGGATTTAAGTCCATTCACCATCACTCTCTGGGCCCAGGCATTCAGCCAGTTTTTAACTCCACAGAGCATGTGCCTGTCCATGAAGACTGTGGTGATCTTAGGGAAAGAAAACAGCATGGCTGAGGGTGAGAGACCAGCCCTTAAATAAAGCTGCCTAATTTAATCTGAACTTTATTTTGTTTTTTAATTCCAATTTCTTTTAGAGAGATTGTTGCTGTCAGTGATTCTCTTCATCCCAAAGCAATTTTCTGTTCTAAAGGAGGCCCAGGGCTCTACACTGAGGAAAGATACAATGGGCTCTGTCACAGGTAGCTGGCAAAAACCTCACTCCAGCACATGACAGAGTGGCATTAGATCAGGCTGCCCAGGGAGGTGGTGGAGTCACCATCTCTGGAGGTGTTGAAGAAATGTGTGGACATGGTACTTTGGGACATGGTTTAATGGCCATGGTGGTGTTAGGTTGACAATTAGACTCAATGGTCTCAGAGATCTTTTCCAACCAAACCAAAATCTGTGATTCTAGGCTTCTCCAGGGCTCTATAGGAATGTTGGCTGAGCCAGACAGATTACTTATGACATGCCTGTAGGGAACAGCTCCATCATGTCACCAGATACTGGAATATTCAATCCCACAATCTCACTCCAAGCATCCTATATATCACTATATATTCAAAGCTTCTGTTATTTTATGAAACCCTGATTCCAGTGCCTTGAGAGCTTTTGGCTCTGTGTTCTTCCTTCTTGAACAGATTTCACAGAATCACAAAACATTAAGGGGTCAGAAGAACCTTGAAAGATCAAGTCCACGCCCCCTGCCAGAGCAGGATCACCTAAGGGCAGGTCACACAGGAATACATCCAGGTGGGTTTTGAATGTCTCCTGAGGAGGAGACTCCACAACCTCTCCTGGCAGCCCATTCCAGTGTTTTGTCACCGTCACAGTTTGAAAGTTTTTCCTTATGTTCAATTTCTACATTAGATTTTCCTGCATTTAAAAGAGCATTTCTAATGTCCAATTAAACTGGAAAATCCATGCCCAACAGATTTGTTAAGTATGATTCTCCATCTACTCATTATGGTTAATGAAGTCATAACTTCCTGAGTGGTTCTTGTGTGTCCTTAATTAGCATCTCCATTCTGTATCCACCGCTCACTGTGGAAGTCAAGCTGTGGGTTTCTTCCTGGTTCTTGGATCCCTCATAAACCTCAATATCCACTAGCATCTCTCCAGCCCACCAGGTCCTTTTCTCCTGTGGCGTCTCTGGTTGGTTTTTTAACACTTCTGTCTTGAATAACAGTGTCCACATCCCTCTTACTCAGCTACCAATAGGAATTGCTGTGGACAGCAGTTCCCCAAAGGCACCTGCTGCCTTTTGTGAATGCCACCTTGCATGTAAAGGATTAAAATGGCCACAGCTGTGTGAAGTTTCTCCCTGTGAGTAGCTGGTGCCTCCTGAGTTTTACCTTCCTGTGGCACATTCAGCCTTTTACTGAGGTGGAGCAGGGCTTGTTTCACTCAGCTGCCCATGTGAAACAGGCAGGATGAAGCCTGATGGACCTCACTCCTTTGATTTATGTATTTCTGTGGTTTTTTTAGTTTGTGGTTTGGGTTTTTTTTAATTAATTGCTTGATTTTTTTTTTTAATTTATTTTTTTTTTTCTGAGACAGATCCCATCTGGCCCTGATGTTTTGTCAGCCTTGTGACATTTGGAAAAAAAGATTATAACTGTTTCTGGCATGATCTCAACTTCTGACAGTATTTCTGCTTTCTTCCCTAGAAAATGTATGTCTGTCCTTGGCACCTTCTCCACATTCCACTTTCCTTATAAACACTGCACAGAAAACTTGTAAATTATCAGTGTCTGCTTCTTCTGTATATAACACCTTTTTGCCCTTCTGAGGAGTTTCCCTCTCAAATGTGCCATGTTCTCTAGCTAGCTGTAACTCTTCTTCATCAGAGGGAACTGCTTTGCCCATCAGCTTCCCAAGCACTTCAGATTACTTTGTCTCTCATTATGGATTTCCATTCACCTCAAATAGTCTGCCTGGGATTTTATTCTCAAATTGTCTTCTAGCAGATGGAGGGGAAATACTTACCATTGTAAGGTTTGCAGAAGGCTGCACCTGATACTTGCAGATTGCATTGGGTTGGAAAGGACCCTCAAAGGTCATCTTGTCCAAACCCTCTGCAGTCAGCAGGGACACCTCCACCTAGATCAGTCTGCCCAGGGCCAGGTTAAGTCTGACTTTTAGTGTCTCCAGGGATTGGGACCTTAGCCATATCCCTGGACAACCTGCTCCAGTATTCCACCACTCTCACTATAAAGAACTTCTTCCTTATGTCTAAATCTACCACTGCCCCTCATTGCATTTTGCCTGATGTAGAAGCAAATCCTGTTAGCTTTCCACTCAGGGAGAGGTCAGTGACTCACATGAGCATGTCCAGAATGAACCCTGAATTCCACGGGCTCTAGTTAAGCTTGTTAAAAGTAACATTCCATCCCATAAATATCTGTGCATGCCACATGTTGGTGTCTGTGCCGTAGGACAATCTGTAAAATAATTTTTGGAGGACCTAAGAGTAGAAAACAGACCTTCATGGGAAGGTCAGCAGAAGATTTGGTCACTTTCTGTAGATATTTATGCAAAGAGCTGTGATCCAGGTATGTGTAAGACTTTTCAGCCTTGTTGGCAAAGGCAGAACTAGATGACTATTGTGCCATCTAGTTGTGCCCTTCTTAGGGTGACCTCATTGGCATCTGCCTTGCTCATGAATAGAAAGCTGAACTTACCAAGCAAAATTTAGCAGCAGTTCCAGGTTCCAACTGGCAGGTCCCAAATCTCTTTGCTCTCTTTTTGTTTGCTCTCTTTTGTTAATTAACAAAATTCTCATGGGTACAGCTTCTGAAGTTGTTCACTGCTATACCTCAGGCTCCACTCGCTGTAAAATGAATTCATAGTCCTGGACCTCTTCACTGGCCAGTTCCCAACCTTTAATAATGTTGAAGTGTTGAGGTAGCCTTCTCTCTGCCTCCATAATCTCTTGTCCATGTGCCTTCTGTCCAGCAGGAAAGCTTTCCAACTTGGCTATTTCTGTACACATACAAAGGTATCATGACATGGTTCCAATATGGTGTTTGAACTCTTTCCGTGTATATTCATCAGTGACCCCAATTTGGTAGAGAACTAAAAATCTAGGAACTTGCAGACTCTGTACCTGTAAGACAAAGGACAGCAAACAGGCTTCAAGCTATTAAGATTCTGCAGAAGTCTGTCACTACTGTCAAGGACAGAAGTGAGTTGGTAACTGCCAGCCTAGCAACATAACAATACTTCAGAGGTGTGTTAAAAACTTCCTCCATATTTCCCTCTGTCAATAGTTTTGTTGTCATTTGGAGCTTGTCATCCTTTCTCTAGGCATGAGAGAGATTTCTGCTAGGGATGTTGCCAGAGCCAGTTCCTCTCCTTTCTCAAAAGAAAGGTTAAGCAATCTGAACACTGAAATAATATCACAGTTAGTAAGATTTGGAGAGGCTTCCTGCAATAAAACAGGATCCATCGAGTCAAGCACTCTACCAGTTGCTGGGACCTCTAATGGCCCACTTCTAGCTTGGTTTTCCAAGGACATTTTTGTGAACTTCACATGTGCTTTCTGGTCTGTAGCAAGATCTCCTGCCTGTCCTGGCCTTCCTGGTTTCACACACAAGAGTAGTTTGTATCTACTGTCAGTGCTAATCTCCTAATTGCCATCTACTGAGATGTTTTTTGTCTTTCAGAACATTTTTGGTAGTGCTGGTCAGAGAGAGAAAGCATCCCATAAACCCCCCAAACACCCATTCATACCATGGTTGCATCAGCAGTATCTCAGTGGGAAAGGGTAGTAGCAATAGGAGCAATATTGGGATCTGTAGGGGCAAGTGTGTGGAGAAGGTCTCTTAGCAACAGCAGGCCCAACGGGTACGGCACTGTGCTGGGTGTGTGCAGTCCTCCTTGTCAGATGAAGAGGAGCAGTAAAGGTTTAGCACAGAGGAGATGGGGGGATGAGGGCAGGAAGAGTCAGTAGGGGCACGAACTGTATCACACTGGGAGAGAAGGGGCAGAAGATGACCTTCTTGATACGCAACCATCGACTACCAGGTTTGAGCAGCAGTGGGATGCCAGGTAGAAGAAAACTGTCTCAGACTTACAGAAAGAGATGCGTGTGTGCAACCCTTGGCATCATTTGTATCCCTGCCTGTTAACACTTTCTACTAGGGATCTCAACATGACTAGATACCACTAACTAGTATCTGAGCCAAGCAGCTCACCTGCTGCCTACCTGAGCCCAGAAACTGTGCCTGGCTCAGTTGTGCCTTGTCTGCAGAGCAGTAGTGTAAGCCCTGACTAAGGCCTCTTCATGCACTCCTGTTCTTATATCACAGTGCAAACGGATCCTGTAAGAGCAGAGGCAAATGTGGAGCTTCGGTGCATCAGCCACTTAAATGCCTGATCCCTAAGTCTTTCCTCTGCCTCACAATCTCTTGCTCAGTTGGTCCTAAGGATCTCTCCCCATGTGCTACTTCTGCTGGGAGAGTCTCATGTGCAGAAAGGGATCTAGAAGCTGTGTGTTGGCAGCCAAGTGCATGATCTCCTGTGGTAACTGTCTCGCGGAGAAGAACTTGGGGGTTCTTCTGACTAAAAACTCAACATGAGCCAACAGTGTGCACTGGCAGCCCAGAAGGCAACTGTGTCCTGGGCTGCATCAAAAGGAGTGTGACCAGTAGGACAAGAGAGGTGATTCTCCCCTTCTACTCTGCTCTTGTGAGACCCTACCTGCATCCAGTACTGGTACTGCATCCAGTTCTGGTGCCCTCAGCATAAGAAGGACATTGAAATGCTGGAGCAGGTCCAGAGGAGGGCCACAAGATAATCAGAGGGCTGGAGCACCTCTGCTGTGGGGAGAGGCTGCAAGAGTTGGGACTGTTCAGCCTGCAAAAGAGAAGACTCTGGGGTGACCTTATAGCAGCCTTCCAGTACCTAAAGGGAACTACAAGAAAGCTGGGGAGGGACTTTTTACAAGGCCTTGTAGTGATAGGAGGAGGGAGAATGGTTGAAACTTGAGGAGGGGAAATTTAGGCTGGATATTAGGAAGAAATTATTTTCAGTGAGGGTGCTGAGACACTGGAACAGGTTGCCCAGGGAGGCTGTGGATACCTGCTCCCTGGAGGGGTTCAAGGCCAGGTTGGATGAAGCCTTGGGCATGTTTCTGCCCCNGTTTCTGCCCATGGTGGACATGTTGGAACTAGATGATCTTTAAGGTGCCTTCCAAACAAAACCATTCTGTGATTCTATGAACTACATCTGCTGCAGCGGTGACCTTGGCAGTGCCAATGTGCATGTTAGCAGCCAGGCTCAGTCCCACATGCCAAGTAATTTCTCACATTATTGCTTGTTGGAGGTGTTGTTTATGTTTGCTATCCACCACGTAGGCTGTGGGGGGTTTTCCTTCATGTAAATAGCTGTTTTGTATATAAAATGACTAAGTCTCAGCCATAATAGGAAAGGGAAAGGAGAAAGGAGGATAGGACAGGAGTTAAAATGTTCTGCTTGACTTTCTTCCTCCTACAGAAAAAAAAATATCAGTGTGTTCTCTCCTCTGGAATGGTGCCATTTGCTTCTTTATACCTGGAGAGGCATTGTGTTAAAGCCATTATGAATCATTATAGGTGAAGATGGCATGGGAGCAGCTTAATTGTAGCTTCCAAAGAGCCTCTTTGTCATAGCCTCCAGGTCGATTCTGAACTGAAGTGCTCTCAGAATGGAGGCATTATTTCTTCCTTACCTTCATAACTTTCCTTTTCTCCTGATGCCACATTGGCACATAAAACTCAGAAAAGAAAAAAAAAAAAAAGGTTTCTCATTTTTATTTTACACCTTGTCTTTCTGGCTGGTAATGCTGTTGGGAATCATAACATGCAAAGTAGTCAAAAAATCAAAGCTAAATTTTGTAATCCCTAGGTGATCCTGCTTTGGCCAAAGGGATGGACTCTATATGCTCCAGAGGTCCCGCCCAAACCCCTACCATTCTATAAAGTCACAGCTCTAGACTGGCTGCTGTCGTCAGGCCTCAGCTTCCTTGCAAACACAGACCCTGAATTCTCTTCCAAAACTAATCTAGGTCTAGCTCTGGGCACTTTGATATGCCTCACACCACGAATTTCCTGTTCAACATCTTGGCATTTACTTAGAACTGCAGGAGGTCTATCTATCAAGAGTGTGACCAGCAGGTCTAGGGAGATTTACCTCTGCTCTGCCCCAGTGAGACCACCTCTGGAGTCCAGTTCTGGGCTCCCCAGTTCAAGAGGGACAGGGAGATACCAGAGAGTGTCCAATGGCAGGCTATAAGGATGACGAAGGAATCATAGAATCATAGAATGGTAAGGTTGGAAGGGACCTCAGGGATCATCTAGTTCCAACCCCCTGCCATAGGCAGGGACACCTCCCACTAGTACAGGTCACTCAAGGCCTCGTCCAGCCTGGCCTTGAACACCTCCGGGGGGGTGCAGCCACAACCTCCCTTGGCAACCTGTGCCAGTGTCTCACCACCCTCACTGTAAAGAACTTCTTCCTAGCATCTAGTTTAAATCTCCCCTCTGCCAGTTTAAACCCAGCCCTCTGATCATCTTCGTGGCCTCCTCTGGACTCACTGCAACAGTTCAATGCCCTTCTTGTGCTGGGGGCTCCAGAACTGCACACAGTACTCTAGGTGGGGTCTCACAAGAACAGAGTAAAAGGGAAGAATCCCCTCCCCTTGTCCTGCTGGCCACAGTTCTCTTGATGCAGCCCATCTCCTGCCTGAGAAACATTTTGTGCTGCATACATCACCCAAGCAAGAAAAAAATCCACAAATAGCTCTGGGCTGACAGTTCCCCCAGTGGTGCCAGAGACAGGACAGAATCCAGCTCTTTCCTCCGTGCTTGCTGCTTCATTAGTAAAGATGAGATTTACAAAACCACGCAGAACAGATAAACTGAGTAAGAATCCTTTCTATAAACTCAAATTTCTGACTTGCTTTTTAAGGTGTTCCCAGCAAAGTCTGTTTCCAGAGTTCAGAGGAGACTCTGTCAAAACATCCCATGTTTATAGTATTGCTCAGGCAGTGTTGAGAAGGTAAGGCCAGTGTTTTCCACAGCATTGTCATGAGCAAAGAGGAATTATAGCATCATGACTGAGTCTCTTAGGGAGACTGATCTTAGAGTATGAAAACTGACTGAGATGGAAAACAGCCTTGCATTTTGGGCACCTCACTACAAGAAAGACATTGAGGTGCTGGAGCATGTCCAGAGGAGGGCAACAAAGCTGATGAAGGGTTTGGTGAACAGGTCTGGTGAGAAGCAGCTGAGGGAACTGGAGGTGTTTAGTCTGGAGAAGAGGAGGCTGAGGGGAGACCTCATTGCTCTCTACATCCCTCCGAAAAGAGGTTTGAGTCATGTGGGGGTTGGTCTCTTCTCTATAGTATCAGGTGATAGAACAAGGTGAAGTGGGGTGAAATTGTGCCAGGGGAGGTTTAGGTTGGATGGTAGAAAAAAAAAAAAATATTTTTACTACAGGAGTGGTCAGGCATTGGAACAGGCTCCACAAGCAGATGGTGGAGTTCCTATCCCTGGAGATGTTCAAGAAACATGTGGACATGGCACTTCAGGACAGCTTTAATGGTGGTCTTAGATTGACAGTTGAACTTGATGATCTTTGAGATCTTTTCCAACCAAAACAACTCTATGATTCATGTTAGACATCTATAAGGTCCAGTTCTGGAATCCATGCTCACAGAATCGCAGAGTATGTCTGATTGGAAGAGACCTCAAAGATCATCCAGTCCAACCTTTGACCCAGCAGTGAAGGGTCAGCACTAAACCATGTCCCTAAGCACCAGGCCCACATGCTGCTTGAACACCTGAATAGTGGTGACTCCACCACTGCCCTGGGCAGGCCAGAAATACGTGGAAGATTCACAGTAAGGAACACAGAAGTCTCCTTGTGACTCTGAGCAAAGCTGCATCATTTCTAGGAGGTTGTTTTTCTCATTTGGATGTTCTGAAACAATTCAAATCTTTTGTCTGGTGTCATGCTGATTCAGGTCAGAGATTGAATTGGAGCTCTCAAGCTTGGCTGTGCATGCCTAAAGAACTTCCCATCCAGGGACCACTTCTTGCATAGTTCAATTAATCTAATTGCACAGTGTGAGCATCATGGTGTAACAGTTCTAGGGTGTATTTCTTCACCTTGGCTTTGCATCCAGCTTAGGAATGTCTCTCAGGAGACAGCAGATCTCATCGAAGGTGACTCAGAAATGTGAGCAGCCCTTTGCACATCAGCTATCATCACATGGTGTACAGGAGTGCGCAAGCTGTGCTGTCACTGCCACAATGCTGTGGCAGGGGGAGGGGTATGGAGAACAGGTCTTATGAGGAGCAGCGGAGGGAACTGAGATTGCTTAGCCTGGAGAAGAGGAGGCTAAGGAGAGACCTTATTGCTCTCTACAACTCCCTGAAAGGAGGTTGAGGTGAGGTGGGGGTTGGTTTCTTCTCATGCACAAGTGACAGGACAAGAGGAAACAGGCTCAAGTTGTGCCATGGCAGGTTCAAGTTGGGTATTAGGAAAAAATCATTCACAGAAATCATCAGGGGAGGCTTAGATTTTACATTTGGAACAGTATCTTTTGTGCAAGAGTGGTCAGGCATGGGAATAGGCTGCCCAGGGAGGTAGTGGGATCACTGCCCTGGAAGTATTCAAGAAACAAGTGGACGTGGCACTTTGGGACGTAATTTACTGGCCACGGTGGTCTTAGGTTGACAGTTGGGCTCCATAATCTTAGAGGTCTTTTCTAACCGAAACAATTCTACGATCCTATGGTTCCTGAGTGTTATTTGCTGCCGAAGTCTCTTCTCTAAAAGGAGATTTAAAAATTTTTTCTAAATGACCAAAACAAGCAGTAGAATTTTGTTCTCTTTCAAATTCAATGCCACTGCTTGACCCTTTAAAGTACAGACACTGAAGCAGTGTTTAAATGCCATTTCCAAGCAAACACCCACAGAGTTATTAGGCATTTGCTCAACCTGGTACATCCAACTTACATGAAAAGGACCAAGCTGAGACCCATCTGCTTTTCAAACATTATTTGGCTCAATCCCTGAAACCAAGAGCAATAATAATAGGGTTTTGTTTTTAAAACGGTCACTGCTAGCTTTATTTTTGGGCTAGAAAAACAAATGCTTCTACCAGAAGTATCTTTACAGAAGCCTTACAAAACCCCAACCCTGTTGGAAGCTTTAAGTTTTGGGTTTCACCTAGAAAGCAACAAACTTCACCAAACAATTTTGAGGAAAATGGTTGCATTTAGATGAAAAGAGTGGAACAAGAAATGGTCCTGCTGGAAAACAGCTCCATGGACAAAGACCTTGGAATCCTAACAGCAAGTTATCCGTGGGACAGTAATGTGTCTCCAGCTGGTCTAGAGAGGTTCTCCTTTCCCTTTGCTCTGCCCTGGTGAGACCACACTTGAAGTATTGTATCCAGTTCTGGGCTCTCCAGTTCAGGAAGGACAGGGAGATATTAAAGAGCAACCAATGGAGGGCTACAAGAATGATGAATGGACTGGAGCATCTGTCTGATGAGGAAGGCTGAGAGACCTGGGGCTGTTTAGTCTGGAGAAGAGAAGGCTGAGAGGAGATCTTATTAGTGTTTACAAATATCTGAGGGATGGGTGTTGAGAAGGTACCAGTCTCTTTCTAGTGGTGCCCTGTAATAGGGCAAGGGGCAATAGATACAAACTGTAACACTGGAAATTCCACCTCAACATGAGGAAAAACTTCTTTACTGTTGGGGTGAAGGAGCAGTGGAACAGGCTGTCCAGAGAGGTGGTGGAGTCTCCTTCTCTGCAGACTTTTAAAACCTGCCTGGATGCATTCCTGTGTGACCTGCCCTAAGTGGTCCTGCTTTGGACCTGGTTGGACTCAATGATCTGTGGAGGTCCCTTCCAATCCCTAGCATTCCATGATTCTGTGATCCTAACTGAATTAATTTAGTGACCAATTTTTTGTGAAGGGAATCAGAACAGCAGTGTTGCAAAATGTGACCTTTTACTTGTACAATGAAGTGCTATTTTCTTTGGAGCTAGTGATGATTGTTTTGTTAACTGCAGTCAATTCCATCTTTCAGCTGCATATTTATTAGAGGTGACAGCCCAGTGCAAGAACTTTTAAGGAGCAAAAGACCTGTTAATTTGGACTAAATATACTTTCCTTTAATGTCTTCTCATTTTGGATGAACCATCAAAACAAAGTCAAACTTTTCCAACTAGAAATGTTGGCAGACATCATCAAAATGTGTCCAACTTATAAAACGTGAAAGTAAAGGAGACATCTTAATTGCAGGCCATCCAGCCAGTTCTACCTAAAGCATCTATATACACAAACACATACAACTTGGCATTTATCCCTCAGAGAAGGTATTCTCTGAGCAATCCCAGCACACAGCTCCAACAGCTGACTCAGTAAGTTCAAGTGTAGATTTCTCAGCCAGTTGATTTAAGGCCAAGGGACCAACAGCTACTGATTTATTTACTTAAAAAAAAAAAAAAGTGATTCAGTGTGTACTTCCAGCTGAAATGACAGAGAAGTGAACAGATTCTGATTAACAGATTGCATTGAGTTGGAAGGGACCCTCAGAGGTCATCTTGTCCAAACCCCCTGCAGTGAGCAGGGACACCTCCACTAGATCAGGCTGCCCAGGGCCACATTGAGTCTGATCCTGAATGTCTCCAGGAAAAGGGTCTCAACCCTAGGCAACCTGTTCCAGTATTTCACCACTCTCGTAAAAAACTTCTTCCTTATGTCTAGCCTAAATCTACTCTGCTCTAGATAAAACCACTGCCCCTCCTCCTATAGCTACAAGCCTTCTGAACAGTCCCTCCCCAACCTCCCTGTAAGTCCCCTTCAGATATTGAAATGCAGCTATAAGGTCTCCCTGGAGCCTTCTCTTCTCTGGGCTGACCAGACCAAATTCTCACAGCCTATCCTCATAGGGGATAGGGCTGTGCTTCAGCCCTCTGACCATCTTTGTGGCCTCCTCAGGACTTGCTCCATCAGGTCAATGTTCCTCTTCCGTTTGGGGTCCCAGCGATGGACACAGCACTCTGGGTAAGGTCTCACCACAGCAGAAGAAAGTGGCAGACTCACGTCTCTCAATCCCCTGTCCATGCTTCTTTGGATGCAGCCCAGGATGCCATTGGCCTTCTGGACTGCAAGTGTGCATTGCTGGCTCATGTCCAGCTTCTTGTCCAGCAGTATCCCCCAGTCCTTTTCTGCAGGGCTGCTCTCAATTTCATCATCCTCCAGCCTGTATTGCCATTAAGGCTTGCCCTTACCTGGGTGCACTTTGTCTTACTGAACTTCAGAAATTGATTCATTGGATGGAGCTGAGCCCCAGCTACAAGATGTTGACACTCAATCATTGCTGTAACTTTCAAATCAAATTTCTTTCCTTCCATGCCCTTGGTGTAAACACAGAATGATCCATTTATTCTCACTGATCCACAACCATGAGTGCAAGTTGAATGATTTCCAGCCTTTGTGTTTGCTTGTAGTGACTGCAGTTGCACATCAGCCTTAGTACTTCATTCATAGGGATGTTGTCCCACCAGCTTATGAAAATGATGAATACAGAGGCAGAAGGAAAGATGTGAATTAACTATTCCTTAAGGTATACAGTCTGCTGTTCACTTTATATTGCTCTGTGCTGTGAACTGCCACCCTTCCAAGCAGGTCATTTTCATTTTTTTTCTGCACATGAGTAGTCATCTTCTCAGGTATATGGCATTAGTTGTTTTATTTCAAAGGAATAATGATGTTGTAAATTTTGGCTTCCAAAAAGTAACTTTAAAATCCAGAGGCAGTTTTTAATTATACAGGACTGATGTGGAAAATACCAATAATGTTCAGCAGATTGTCTGCTGAGGGCTTCAGAAATCCTAGACCATGAAAATCAACCTTCATTTTCTTACTAATGACAAGAAAAACTTCTGACATCAATGGGTAGGCCAAATTCCAGCCAAAGGGTGGGTGGAAAGTTGTCTGGCAGAAAAGGACCTGAAGATGCTCATTCACAGCTGTCTGAATATGAGCCAGCAGTGTGCCCAGGTGGCCAAGAAGGCCATCCTGGCCTGGATCAGGAATAGTGTGGCCAGCAGGAGTAGGGAAGTGATCCTGCCCCTCTACTCAGCACTGGTGAGATCACACCTCAAATATTGGGTTCAGTTTTGGACCTCTTACTACAAGAAGAACATTGAGTTGCTGGAGCAAGTCCAGAGGAGGGCAGAGAAGCTGGTAAAGGGTATAGAGAACAGGTCTGGTGAGAAGCAGCTGAGGGAACTGAGGTGGTTTAGTTTGGAGAAGAGAAGACTGAGGGGAGAACTCATTGTTCTCTACAACTCCCTCAAAGGAGGTTGGAGTGAGGTGGGGGTTGCTCTCTTCTCCCTTGTCCCTAGTATCAGGTGATAGAACAAGATGAAATGGGCTGAAATTGTGCCAGGGGAAATTTAGGTTGGATATGAGGAAAGATTTCTTTTGTGACAGAGTGGTCAGGCATTGGAACAGGCTGCCCAGGGAGATGATGGAGTCACCATCCCTGGAGGTGTTCAAGAAACTTGTGGACATGGCGCTTTGGGACATGATTTAACGTCCATGGTAATCTCAGGTTGATGGTTGGATTTGATGATCCCACAGGTCTTTTCTAATGAAACAGTTCTATGATTCTATGAAATTCATCACTCAGTTATAGTCGCCGTGTTGGCCTTTTGTGCCCAATCACATAATTTCTCTGCTTAGCCTGTTCCTTGAGAGACTCTTATTGTCCTTTCAAATCAGTATTCTCATTTCACGCTACTGTCAGAGAGGTTAACACAGCAAACATGTTTCCATTTGGGTGCTGTAAGGCTTTTCACTCAAAGATTCAAGTGCCCTCCAGGAATAATTAATTAATTAAAACTGCAAGCTCCCAGTTTAAGCCAGTGAGGAGCACATAAAGATTATTTCACTCTGG
>WBNM01041165.1:0-27486 GCA_013399055.1 Ramphastos sulfuratus
AAAAAAAAAGAAGATTTTTTTTTAAAATCAACTATTTTTGTGGTGTGTTCTTGTTAATTTTTCACTAGTAATTGATGCTCAGATGTTATCACAGTATCACAGTATCACCAAGGTTGGAAGAGACCACAAAGATCATCAAGTCCAACCCATTACCACAGACCTNATCCCTTTCTGTTTGGCTGCTCTCCAGCCACTCCGACCCCAGCCTGTATCTCTGCATGGGGTTGTTGTGGCCAAAGTGCAGCACCTGGCACTTGGGTTTGTTGAAAGCCATCCCCTTGGACTCTGCCCATCTGTCCAGGCGCTCGAGGTCCTGCTGCAGAGCCCTTCTGCCCTCCAACCAACCAACATCTGCCCCCAGCTTGGTGTCATCTGCAAACTTGCTGGTTATTGGGATATTAACAGCACTTTACACACATTTTAAACAAGACACTCAGGTAGCTCCCAAAAGTGAGTATCGGCAATCTGTTATGTTTTGGTTAATTATGTCACTCGTGTGGTACTGTGTTAAGTAAAACCATGTAGCTTTCTTGGAACCAGAGAATGTAAAACAGGACTGCATAACTGAGGCAAGCAGTCTAATGTAGATACTTCTGATATTTTTTTAATAAATAAAATATTCAAACATATTGCAAATTAGATGTGCAGTTTGCAAAAAGAAGTGAAAGAACGGTGTTGAAAATAAAATATTCAGCAAATTCTACCACTAAGTTGCAAAAAGTTTTAAAAATTTGCCTGTGCCATTAGCTGCTAAAATTCCTTAGTCTTACTGTTTTGATAGCAGATCTTTGTACTCTGCTGTCATTATTTGTAACATATTTACCTCAGAAATTAGACTTAATCAGAAACAAAGAAGGAATAAAATTCAGAATATAAGAACCATGTTAAATTTAGTGATGTATATGTCTTAATTCATTACCCTTATTAAAGTTAACATCTTTAGTTAGTATATTGATATTCATTCTACATACACAATTTGAAAGATGTGACCACATCTAGAATATTGTGCTTCTAAAACATTACTTGCAGTGGTGCTACTCCATATTCAGCTTATTTTCTTCTTATTATTTTATATTTATACATTGTAGTTTCTTGTAATTTAGTTTTGTAGATGTGGCTGCTCACACTAAAAAAATCTCCCTTTCACATGCCATTGCTTCCTTCGAGTAGTGTAATTGTTATGCAACACAAGTTTTCATAATCTTAAAATTATTTAGAAAAAATACTGATACTCCCTCAAAAAAGTTCTCAGAAGTGTGTTCTCAGTTGAGAGGTAATATCAATTGAAATGAAAGTTCTCTTAGGTTAATGGTCTCCAGCTGTCACATTAATGCTCAGGCAAAGCCAAGACATTTATTTCCAAAGATGGAAATATTGATCTTATGACAGTGCTCAATTATGATGACTTCATTCCTATTATGTCAAGAAATTGACAGAGTTAACCATTTTATCAGGTGAATTGCAGTGCAAGAGAATGACAGATGTTCAGTGTAATAGTATCCATTTGCTTCATCCTTAATTTGCTTTATTTATCCAATTAGGTACTAGATTAAATTTTAAAGTCGCACTATTTGCAAATAGAACTCTTTACCATAATGGTAAGTGAATGACAAATTATTGTGGAATAAGAGATGACAATATTGGTCATCTCTCTCTTATTATAAAGACATTCAACCTCACTGCTGCAGTGGAAGGAATGTTTTAAGGCTTAGGATACATTTTATGTAATTTACATGTCTAACTTCCACAACTGCACCAAATGTATCACTTTTCTTTGCTTCAATGGAGCAGTCAAAATATCAATGTGATGATTACAGAAAAAGATTATCTTAGATGAATGCTTGGCTTAAATCATTAACTTCCATAACATGATATTATACAGTCAACAAATAGTTTAATGTTGTAATGTGTTCTATTGCCTACCAATTTGATTTTATAAACTAGAAATTGAAGTTGTTCAGAAAGGCAAAATTCACTTTCTTCTTGATTATTGGCCCTTTAATTCTGTGAAAGGATTGCTGTTTTTTCAGTAAATAGATAGGAGGTTTCAACCAAGTCTGATTTTTTAGTTTTTCAACAGCATTTAGATTCCATCTTCAGTACTTTCTTTGAAGTCCCAACACACAAGGGCCATAAAAGTAGGGACTGCTTGTTTAGAATCACTGTTGCCAAAGCAGAAAGATTAGTTCCACAAGAGTCCAAATAAAAGAGAAAGATAGTAAAATTGTTCTTTGTCTTGCCTAGGAGAAGTCTACTTCTACCTGTAGACTACTGAGAATGCCTAGAGAGACTGTCTTCTTAAATGAAGCACCTTAAATAGGACCACTTAAAATTTGGTTTTCACATATTTTAACTTAATTTTTTTTTTCTTCACATGGCCACTTTGCTGTAGGAGCTTCAGCTCCAGAATGAAATGATGAATTGGCAGCATTCCCAATAGCCAAAACAAAGTTTTGAATTCAGACATGATGCTGTTCAGAAAACTTTGTAAATTAAGTATAGCTGTTGCAATTTTTTTGCCCTTTTAATCCCTCAGAGGTAAGAGGTAATCTAATAGCTTGAATTTTTAAAATCACGTTACAGTGTCAGAAGCATGTTTCTATTTCCTCAAGGCATTCTTACTGAGATGTTAAATTCACTGTGAACTTTAGCATTTAGCCACTTGTTCTACATGACAAATGGAGATGGAAGTGGCCATCAGGTCCTCAGAAACAGCATATTTAGAAAAGTACATTTTTAGTTCCTTTTTTTTAAAAAGTAGATTAAAGAAAGTAACCAATCTTTCTTTTCTTGGGCCAGTTAAAGCTACAGATTTTATGAAGTTGCAAGATAGTGTTTTCCTCATTCACATAAGCATATCTTAAGTCAATATTTATCTTTATGGACTCTTTTAGTAACAATTTCTCTAATGCAAGTTTCACTTTAAAAGTGCAATGGTTTTGTCTTCTAGTGAAAAAATAAAACTATTGATTTGTTTTTAATAAGGAAACCAAAACCAAAGCATGCAAAATGGTTGGACTAACTGATCTCAAAGGTCTTTTCCAGCCAAAATGATTCTGTGAACATAAAAATAAAAATCAGGATAAACTCTTCCCAAAAATTTACATAAAGGGATTTAAACACCTTGGTTTGTTGGAAGACAAGAGAATATGAAATGTAGTTCATAATGCATTAAAAAAAAAAACCAAAAACAAACAAACAAAAAAAAAAACCACCACAAAATAACATCAATCATATAGAAACAAATTTAAAGTACTTTAAACCTTTTTGTGGTAGTCCTATGGGGTTTTTAAAGTATCATTTTAAAGAAATCAAAACAGTCTTAAACCCTGCTTCCATATATCTTAAGCAGAGTTCAGGAGCTCAGTTCCATAGGGCTTAAATTTAAAGGGTAATCACAAGGCAAAGAGTCCTTCTTGGAAGTAAAAGTCTTTGGCAACTCAAAGAGGAAAAAAGCTTCAAGCTAGAAGCTTTAATTTGCTTACAAATTCAGGGATCCCTGTCCAAAGTCAAAGTGAGCCCTCCATATTCCTCCAGTAGCAAGCACAGAGGTAGTCTCTAGAAGCACCAGGCCATCTGAAAGGGCTTTTGTGTGTTCCCTCTGCTGATTCACCCTCCTTCTGCAGACAGCTGTGGTACAGCTGTCACCTGCTGTGGTTTACTCCACCTTGGCCTGCAGCTGGTGCTATAATGTTTTTTTCTCTCACTTAACATCTTTGTCTCTCTACACATCCCTAGTGTAATGTAGTATCTATAGTAGCTGTAGTATTACCATTACTCAATTTAGAATTTCTTTACAATCACTGGAAACAGACATTTGTAGATTGCAGTACATCCTCCCAGATGTTGATGTCTGCATTGTAAATCATGCCCCCATGACTCTAAAGGGTGTCCACAAAGTACAATTAAAAAAAATACATGGATGTCTGCAATTACTCAGATAAATTCTACTCCCTCCAACAATAGATGCCCTGTACAGAGCATTCTCTGTTTGTTGTCACATTCAGATTCGTTTAGTATTACTTCAATACGGTAAAGATTACTCAAACTCACTCCTACAGTCCTTAAATTAAACAAAACAAAAAAGTATATTAAGTACAGTCTTTATTTGTCAAGGTTAAAGCAGAGGGCATTTATATGTTCTGTGTTTCTATTTGACATATTAATGGAGAGTTCAGCAGCAGTTTGATCCCCAGAAAAAACAGAAAGCTGTTGTCGGTATTAAGAGGACTCTGAAAATGGGCAATGTACTATGTAATCCATATCTAAAGAAAAAAATACTGCTAGAATAAAGGGGGAAATTAAGGGGTTAAAAAACTACTGTGCATTAGGTTTAAATTAATTTTTCATGGCACATGATTAGACTTGAATATCTGATCTTATTCTATTAGGAAAATGAGGATGTGATTGATGGAAGACGAACATTTTGATGTACACCCCCCACATCTTGGCAAGATACTTTTCCAGGTTCTCAGAATTATCTTCTGCCCCAAAACATATTCATGAATCATTTAATGTTGATATAAAAATGGCTAGTTTCCACAGAAAATCTTGTTTCTGAGGCCCAGAAATTACTCTTAGAATGTTTTATTACATAAAACTTGTAACAGATTAATCAACCTGAAGAATTTAGGGGCTCTCATTTTGAAAGAACACTAAAATGCTTGATAAAATGCTGCAGATAGCTGAAATGATTACCTATTGACATATTTCAAAGCATCAATATCAGTTAAAACTTCAAGGAGTTTATATGAAATTGCTGAAAATCATTACTACAGCATAATAGCTGAACAAACTGGGAGAAGCATAGTAAAAAGAAAACAACATAAAAAACAGAAAGAAATATCTTTTAGTATTGTGAATGTACTAGTGTTTTAAATGGGTTTAGGGTTTTCTTTTCTTTAATGGAAAAGAAGTCCTTCTTTTTTCCAGAATTTTGCTAATTTCTTATGTGTTAGTATTATAGATCTTTCCCTAAATAGTTTCTGGATGAAGACCTAGTGTACATTGACCATTGTAGCTGATGCCATTGAGTTACTTTTTTCTCCAGCAGTGCCTTTCTATTTCAGTTGTTCATATTTCCTTGTGGCTACAAGATTATATAGAGCAGTTTTAAACTGAGAGCATGCTGTTAACTGAAGAGTATAGAAAATTAGTGTAAATTACAGGGTTTTATACAATGTACACTACAAAGCTCTTCACAAACTATCTGTGGAGTTCTAAGAAAATAAACTGAATTCTACAGTTCTACCACAAAGTGCACTATTGAGATCAAGGGAACAAAACATCACAGACTAAACTCCATTTCCCTATACAGACAGTATAATATCACTAATC
Organism: Ramphastos sulfuratus; assembly: GCA_013399055.1. Lineage (NCBI taxonomy): Eukaryota > Metazoa > Chordata > Aves > Piciformes > Ramphastidae > Ramphastos > Ramphastos sulfuratus. The sequence continues at coordinate 5,338 of WBNM01041165.1, forward strand.
TCAAAGCAACTTTCAGAGGGAGATAAAGAAAAGAAAGGAAAAAAAAATAAAAACAAAACAAAACAAACAAAAAAAAAACCAAAGAAGGGGAGAGAAAACGGAAAAGGAAAAGAACAGAAAATGTAACAGAAAAGGAAAAGAAAGTGGATAACAAAACCAGACAGGGAAAACGCATCCTACCAACAAAGACCTTTTTGTTTCTCCAGAGTAATTGTACCTGGATATACTTTAATCATACATAACATTTATTTAGCTTCAACTTCTCTGCTGTTTACTTGTGTTCTCAGTAATTTCTCTTCAAAGTGTTAGGAGTTAGTAGAGATGGTCCTATATTTGCAGCACAGCTCAAGCCACCATCAATATCATGTCAGAAAAAAAAGAGATTTCTACTTTCCAAAAAGATATTTCAACTACTCCTCCAGCATTATGAGTTGTCCAATCTGTTGAGAGGCTGTCCTCACTTGGAAAGGTCATCCCTACTTTAGTCATCCAGAATCAGCAGATGTTCAGCCACTGTGTTCATGTGCATGGCATGGCACACCATATTGAATAATTTTCACAGTGCTGTAGAGATTTAATCCAGTTTGTGTGGTTCACTTCCATTTAAACAGAAACACCCGGGAGCGAGTAGTCCATGTCATTCTTAATGTCTTTAATAAAACTTTTGTATACTATTGTACCCATAGTTATTCAGTGTATGTCGCTGTATATAACAGCAAGAATAATTTTTCAGATACATTATATTTATTTTTACTATGCCTGTTTTTGTTATACTTGCAAAGAGAGGTTCAAACCTACTGTGAAGCACCACAGACGTTATTAAATTTTTTTTTAATTGTCTAAAGAGCTCTTATAAACAAGAAGTACAGTCATGATTTATAAATAAATAAACAAATCATTTTCCTACTTTTTTCTCTCTGTAAGATCACAAGTTATGCTGAATCTTATTAGGGATTAGGTTAGATTTATTTTCCTTCCATAAAAAATAGTAAGTACATTTTCCTGTGTCATAACCAAGAAACAATGATTAACAATCTCTAAAATCCAGCTATCAGTACTGTGAATGGGATCATTTGTCTACGTCTGAGATACTCACCCAGACTGTTGGAATAGCCATAGAGAAACAGGTATCTTTCAACCATGGAACTTCTCATCCTAAAGATGATTCACAGCATTCTCCTTCAGAGACTCATGGCATTAGACTCGGATAAGTGCACTCTGCACTGGATTAAAAACTGGCTGGATGGTAGGGTCCAAAAAGTGATGGTGAAGGGAGTTAAATCTGACTTGCAGCCAGTCACTAGTGATGTCTCCCAGAGTTCAGTACTGGGGCCTGTCCTCTTTAATATCTTTATTAATAGTCTGGATGAAGAGATTGAGTACACTCTGAGTAGGTTTGCAGGTGACACCAAGCTATGTGTCTGTGTCAAACTGCTAGAGGGTAGAGAAATGTTACAGTGGGATCTGGACAGGTTAGACCACGTGCAAAGGCTAATTGTGTGAGGTTCAGCATGGCCAAGTGCCTGATCACATGTTTTGACCTGGGTCAAAACATCCCCATGGTAAGTTACAGATTTGGGGATGTAGTTGAGAAGCTGCAACTTGGAGAGTGACCTGGGAGCATTGGTTGATAGTCTACTGAACATGAGTCATCAGTGTGCACAGCTGGCCAAGAAAGCCAATGCCGTCCTGGCTTGTATCAGAAACACTGTGGCCAGCAGGAACAGGGAGGTGATCATCTCCTTATACTCAGCACTGGTGAAGCCACACCTCGAGTACTCTGTTCAGTTCTGGGCCCCTCACTATAGGATGGACACTGAGGTGCTGGAGCATGTCCAGAGTAGGGCAGTGAGGCTCATGAAGGGCCTGAAGCACATGACTTATGAGGAGCATTTTTGGGAGCTGGGGTTGTTCAGTCTAGTGAAGAGGAGGTTGAGGGGAGAACTTATCTCTCTCTGCAGCTACCTGAAGGGAGGTTGAAGCAAGGAGGAGGCCAACGTCTTCCCCTTGGTGGCAAGAGACAGGACTAGTTACAAGCTGGTTACAAGCTGCACCAGGGAAGCTTTAAGCTGGATATTAAGACATCTTTGCTGAAAGGGTTCTCAAACACTAGAATGTTCTGCCCAGGACAGTAATGGAGTCACCATCCCTTGGGGTGTTTAAGTCACATGTGAACCTGGTGCTTAGGGACACAGTTTAGTGTTGACCTTTTGGTATTGGGTCAAAGGTTGGACTGGATGATCTTCCAGCTCTCTTCCAACTAGCTATATTCTGTGATGGTATATCTCCTTTAAAACAGGTGGAACAAATTATGTTTTGAGAGTCTTTTTCTCTTCTTGACTAACATGGCTAGTTATGATGCAAACATCTACACTGTGAATGTCTTATTCCACATCCAGTGAACTTCATCTGTAGCTGGACTACAGATGTTAGTGTTGGATTATCACACTAGCACCAGCAGGAGCTAACCTGGAGCCTCACTGTACTGTTATCCAAAGAAATAATAGAAATAACTCCCTGGGCAAGAGAACAGATAAGAAAGAAAAATTGAACTAATATTTTCATTTTACAGGTAGGTAACTGCAACACAAGGTAACTCAACACTTCTCAGTTAAGAGTTTGCTTTATGAAGCTGCATAATACTTGGTGCAATGTGTACCCCTGAATGTGGGTCTTGGATGTTACTGCACTACTGATTACAGCAATGATATTTAGCAGCGCCTCAGAGGAAATCTGCAAAAGAATCAGTGACAAAACCCTTCTTTCATAAGCCTTCCTCCAGTGCTTATCACAAATCTGTTGTTCCTATTTTATATTTCTAAGTGATTATATACAACAACTGAAGCATTTCCAAGTGCTTGGCTGATTCTCATGGTAAATGATGCATTCATTTTGGAAATACAACCTCAGCAAGTGTGGGTGAAGACCAACATATTAAAGGGTAGTTTGGGGAAAGAGTTGTTTGTCCTGCTATTCTTCACAGCAGAAGAGGATTTTGTTATCCCACTTTTCAGTTTACCAATCTTACAAAGATTTTTAGCTTATTTATTTGACATTTAATTTTAATTGAAAACAATTCTGCTTTAAAAAACAAAAAAAAACCCCAAAAAACATTCTATCTGCATTCAAAAGCTTTTACAACATAAAGAGTATTTGCAAATAATTCAACATTAATTCTTTATATTAGCTGAATAACAGAAAAGAAAGAGTAATTTTGCTCTGAAGTTGTATTGTGCAATTAGGCCATAAATGATCTTTAATCGTTCTCCCTAAAATCTGTCTCTCTAATTTTCTCACAATTGCATCCTCTGCTTATGAACTGTAACAATATTCTCTTTCTTTGAAAATAGTTTCATTTTACGGACAAAACCATTTCCTGATGTAATATATTAATGACATTTTTAACATTTTTAACATTTTCAAGCTTAGCTCTGCATAATTCTTTTTAAAATGTCTCAGACAAAACCAGTTAATTATTTCAAAATTAATTCTGTGTGTAGCAGGTACAAAACATTGGCAGTTTGCTCTGTAAGAGTGATTTTAATTCTCTTATTAGCATTTCAAAAATAAGTCAATCTTTGATATATTCTCTCACAGAATCACAGAATGCATTAGGATACGAGAGATGGAAAAAGGCAGAGAGGGGAGGACAGGAGCAGTATTCACAAGATCAAGACAATACATTCACTGTGCTACAAGAAATCAAATTCTTGTCTCTTTAGATAAATAATATAGCTGGAGGGGAACTTTATAACGCTTTTTCCTTTTTTGACTAATGTATCAGATTTCTTTGCCACACTTACATTGAGTTCCCATTATAGTGTTTTGGGATTAAAAACAGTAATGTCATAGCAATATCTCCTGAACAGCAACAAATAGCAAGAGTCACTTTGTATGGGTGAACAGAAGCAAGTTACAGCAAAAGAATCTGTGGTATTTTCTGAAAAAAATATACTGTAGATATTGCCATTTGAAAACAAGGAATCCCTGGCTTGTCTTTAAGTTCAAAGCCAGTTACAGGGAATATGCATTATTACTTTACTGTCCAGATGTTTTCAGGTTTAATCAGATTTTGACGCAATCTCTTTAGTAAAAGTCTGGAGATTTAAAATTTGAAACTGAGCTGCTTAAAACCTCAGCCCAGTTACTTTCCAGAAGAGCGACTGGAGACATACTTTTTCAGATGTTGCTTTCCTTTGTTGCTTACCAGAAAATGAATTTTGTAGCTTCATGTTTTATATATTTGTGACTCTTAGAAATACCAATAACTCAATTTTACAGACTATAGCTACACTGCAATAAATTTTAGCAGTAAAATATGTCAAAGTACTTTTTACATGCATTTGTTCATTACATGCATTTCTTAAGCTTCATAAAAGAACTACCTGTTCTTGACTTTGGCTGATCTTGAGGACAGAAATAAAAGACAACTTCTGACATACAATAAAAATTATAGTGAAAAAAATATAAATAAAAGTATTTCTCCCTGTTGTTTACCCTCTACATTCAAATAAACTTGTATAAAACTACCCTGTGGTACAACTTGAAACTAAAAATGAACCAAAAGGGACAATGAATTTAGAAGCTGAGGCTTCCTCAAGGACAGTTCTTCCTGTTTAATGAAAAAAGCAAGGTCTGCTATCAATTTCACTTGGGTTTACACCATTGTTTGCAACTAATCTAAGATCCGTACAATATCACAGTATTACCAAGGTTGGAAGAGACCTCAAAGATCATCAAGTCCAACCTTGTCCTCAAGTTTGACAAAGACTGGATTTGCAAAGCATCCAAACAAATGCTTGAAAATTGTAGATAAAAATTAAAGAAAAGAATATTCTGATACTTAGTAAGAAGTGCCTTGAGAAAGAAAATGTGCTCATTTACAGCAATTTTAAAGCTGTATGGTTTTATGCTGATTTTTTATTTCTCAGTTGGCGTTATATTAAATAATAATAAAGTGTGCAGTAGCATAGGCTCTTCCACTCTGTAGATTAATTAGTATCACATCTTAGTAGCACCAAAATGGAATTTCTGAACAGGAAAGTAGAAATCTGGTAAATTGGACACATTTCATTTGATTCAACAGAGAAATAGGACTCAGAGTCCTATATCTCAATTCTCTTGATGTTGAGCAGCCTATTTTCAAAGAACAGCACTATTTCCATTTTCCTTCTGATTTTATGGTTTGCTTAATTGATTAGCATGAAAATTAACTATAAAGAAAATTTCGTTTTGATTAGGGGTTTACACTTTGTTTAGTGAAATATAAATTTGTACAGCATCTCTTCAAATATTTTATATATATATATAGGGTATGTTTAGAGGGTATGTTTAGAACTTTTCTCCCAGCAAAGCATAACAAAGCCCAAGATGCATACTATTATTAGGTTTTTGAAGGGCAGTTCTTGTCCTGTCCTTGCACAAATAATAGCCTTTCGTGACAGCAAAATCACAGCAACCAGTCTGTAAGCAAGAGCTTAATAATATGTATTGTGCTGTGATTTCTAACCTGCCATGATCCAGATTAGTTTTAAGAACATATCAAAGTAAATTACAATAGCAGCCCTGGGAATGTTTTTGTATTTGTTTGCACGCCACTAAAAATGTATTAATTGGTTTCAGAAACCTGTTAACATAAGATATTTCGATTCATTATGCTGCCTCTAACAAGAAACTCTAAATTATCTGTACCTTCTCTATAGTTAAGCACAGTATGCTATATAGTGAATATCTGAAATAACTTCTTTTAGAGCTCACTAGGTGAAAGCTTTGTATTGCAAAAGCACACATACAATAACTGTGCACCTTTAAGAGTTGCATTTATCATGAGTGACTGAAGAACAGTAAATACATATTTTGTATTGTAATACTAACCATTTTGTGGTAAACTGCAAAATATAAACTGAAAACTATAAATCAAGCTCCAGTCTAACTCACACTTTCTGCTCCAGTCAAAATGTAGAATAATTTAAACAGAAAATGAGTGCACTACATTCAGATGATTTTCCATTAGATCTCTCTGCTGTCACTAGAAGGTATAGCTGGTAGGTGACTTCCCAGACTGTGCCTTCTGTAGTGTCCCAAGTTAGCAGCTTTGAAGAGAAGCCCAGATACAAAAGATCTTCTCTTGTACTGCACATATGTGGTAAAAGTAGCATTGGGATTTCCCTAGGCTATAAATATAACTGCAAGTTGGCTAAGGATGGCAGAGTTCCAGTAAATTTTGCTTCCCCAGTCTCAGAGTGCTGGGATGTGCTGTGATGTTAATTGAACTAGTACTAAAAAAAAGAACCTTTCAGATTTTCAGTATACCCAAAACCCCTAATTCGCATCAAAATTAGTAACACCAGGCAAAATACTGATAAGAAAAATGAGAATCCACCAAATATCTAGGGTTATTTTTACATTTTTTTGTTAGGCAGGATATTTGTCCTCTAGCAGTCTGTTGCTAATGACTGCTTATTTTTAAAGAAGAAAAAAAAAATAAAAAAGGACAGCTTTGCTTGTTTTCCCCAGCAAATAAGAAAATATGAGCTGCTCTCACTTTTCACCAGCCAAAACCCTGCTCCCCTTTTAATATTAGTGGACTTTGAGCCTATATATGGGGTGTGCAGGTCTCACATCATTGTTCCAGGAACAGAAGGTTGTGAAAAATTAATTCTAAGCAGGGACACAGCTCAGCTGAGCTAAGATCTTAGACCTTGTGTATGGAGGAAGAATTCCATTCAGCTCCAGAGTCATCCATTTAAGGATCTATTTTGCTATCTATTTCTAGGAGGCAGGTTCCAAGGGTGAATTGAATGGAGGCAGCTAACCATACTACAAACAAGTTGATCCTGAATCCATCCTCCTAGATGTAGGAATAGACTGCCAGACTCAGGGCTCACCTGGTCCAGGCTGTGACTAGCTGAGACATCTCTGCTGAGATTTGTGGTTGTGGGTGACATAACAGTCTGGAGCTTGGTAAGCCATGTCCTGAGCTAGAGGGGTTTATGTATAGTGTATTTGTAGCTAGCAACCTAACTAGTAAAAGAAGTTATGGGAGTCAGTCTTTCAAAACGGGTAGAGAAGTCTCCTGAACCGAGGGATAAGATATAAGTAAGACACTCTGTGGTAATAAGCACTGTTGGCAAGTAAGCCACTCTAAGTTTCCACCTAAATTGAACCTGGCATCTTTTCTAATAGCTTGAGTATTTGAAGTCTGAGGGATGAGTACAGGGAGACTGATGTGTCACCTAACACAGCTGATATGCTCTGAAGGTCCTTGCTGAATGATTCCATGAGACAATTTTTGGCACTTCAGGATCTTCAGATTCCTCTTACAGTCATTAATATATTCTGAAGTGTGCTGTATTTAGAGGAATAGAGGCTGTTTCAAAGGGACTAATTATCAAATATGCTGTTTTCCCTGAAGCCTGTTTCAGTTCATGATGCACTTCAGGGATCAGGAGAACCTACATATGAGGTTTAAATATAACTGCAGCCACATTTGTCAGGTTCTTCTTTGGGGAGTGGATAGAACCCCTTTAGAGAGGCAGGTGTACTCTCTTAGGACCAAACAGAGCATTTGAAGGGGATTAAGTACTGTTTCTGTCCTCTAAGTGTATCACAAACCTCTTCTATTTTTAGGCTTTTCTAACCAGAGAGGCAATAAGGAGAAAGTATTTAATCATAACAAAATTTGTGGAAAGGCTTTATAAGAGGAATATTTGTCAGATTTTTATTTTGATAACGAAGACTGAATTTCAGGAAAATTAAAAGAGGACTTTGACATTTATGCACACCACCTTATTTGGTACTGAGTTTAAGCAGCTTTGGAATCAGGAGTACATGGATGCAAGGAAAGCAGGGACTAAAATACATCCTTTTGCCAACTATGAAGAAATCTGAAGATACAGGAAAAGAAGAGAGCGTAATGGTCATGGACCCGACCTCACCATTTTCTCTGGGTTATTTCAGGTCCTTCATGGATTATCTGTTTCCAGACCAAAGCAGAATTTTTATATGCAAGATGCATAGGTCTAAAATACCTTAATAGAGGAAGTAGGAGTGTGACTTCCAGCCCTTTGAAAAAGACGAGAATTAAAAGAGCTTTTGTTACTTTCAGCAAGATATTCTAATACAGCTTTGCTGTGCCTCAAAATCTTTATCATGTTCAAGATTATACAAGGCAATTAAGAAATTATTATAAAAACCTCCTGTGTGCTGAAGCCTTGTTATTTGAGTATTGAGAACACAGCTTTATAATTAAATGCTATTTACAAATTATCTATGAAGTGTCCATCCTGCTAAGGCCAATGCCTCAGAAAATTTTCAAGCAAAATGTTCAGATGTATAATACAGAAGTTCAAATGGATTCTGAAAAGGCAACATTTTTTCCCCCTCTTTTTCCTCTCTGTTCAAGCAGCTACGTACTATTTTGTGATTTTTAGTCTTGCAGGAAAATAAAGAAATGCAAAATGCATCTCAGAATACAAAGTAATTTTTTAAAAAAATATTAACAATGTAAACAAATGATCTGGTCTTTTTGAGTATAGGATGAAAGAGATCTTAATATAGGATGAATATAGGGTGTAAAGGTCATAACATTATGGCAAAACTTTAGTACAAAAAGTCTTCTTATTGCAAGGCTATGAAGTGTTTTGTTCTTATTTTGAAGGCCTTGAAATTAATTGTAATTTGGACTTTTTTACTCTCTCTGACTGCTCTATCTGCTGTCAGGACACTGCTATTTTCAACTGCAATATTTCATATTGATTGTTTAGGTCAAAAGAAGAAAAGCCCTTACCAAATATTTCATTTTAAGAAACACTACAATAAAAATTAAAATACCTACTCACAGCTACTAGGAAGCTTTTTAATAAAATGAAAATGTTGCTGTATTTAGGACAGAGAATACAATCCTAGTCTTCCTTGTGATGCATGTAAATTATGAGAAGTATGACTGCCAGTGAAGCTACATCAGTCTGGCTGTTATGAGTTGTTTCAATATTAGACTTATTATGATGAACAGTTACACATCAAAGTTAATGATGACATTTCATTTGACATTTGGTGGTTTATAGTTTCTCATTCAGTCTTTTCCAGATAGACTGTAACAATGGATGTGGTAAAGGGTAAAGAAGACTCTAGAAATAGTGATACTTGAAAAGGTCATCACAATTTCTCTGTGTACTGAAAAGTATTTGTTTAAATTAAATGCACTTGTTATCAAATGCCCCTTGTATATTGGCACGCACATAATTCCTGATGTGCTATGTAGGTTATCCTTTTCAGTGAGCTGAACTTTTGAGCAAAAGATTTCTCCTGCTTAGACCAAGAAACACTAGGTATCTTTCTGTTTACATCCTCTGTCTTCACATAGTCAATCACTTTCAACACCAAGTGTGATGGTTTGGGAGTTACCTGCCCCTCCACACAATGAAAATCACCCAGACTAGACTCAGCCAGCTGGAAGTTAAGGAATGAAGCTCTATTTACAGCTCAGCACAATGTACAAGCAGATATATACATAATATACAGGAATATTTACAGAAATATACAAGTTAAAGGTAATACAGAAACACAACACCCCTCCCAGAAATCAGAGACCCCAGGAGGGGCTCCCAACCACCCTTCCACCTTCTCCCCACCCCTATACCTTACCCCAGGGTTTGACTTACACACAAGGTGAGTTTGGAGAATCGGCCAGGGGGATTAGAAGGAAAGTGGTTAGTGAGGTTACTCAGCAGAGAGGAGAAAAGCCAGAAGCTGCTAGACAGCCCGAGACGCTGTGCCCCAATGGCTGTCTTATCTATGTTTTGAGTACTTATTCTTAAACATCTCAGCAAACCTATGAGTGAAGTAGACATCACCATTGTTTCCCTTTCACAGCCTATAACATAATTTTCTCCATTAAAATATTCCAGTTAGCCTCAAACCAGCACACCAAGTCTTATTAAAAACACCTTAAAGCTTTAAAAAAACCCAGAATTTATTTCTTTTCCTTTTCTTTTCTTTTTTTTTTTTTTTTTTAAGGTTGTTTTCAAAGGCATCAGTCAAGGGAATTCTTGCTTGGATATCCATATGGATAATGTTTAAATCTTAGTGCATTCTGAGCTTGAGCAACACCTTATGTTTTGAGTACACATAAGCTACTCTGGATTCAAATCAATAGTCCACATATTCTTTCCTCTTATATAGCAATACTCGAGGTCTCAAGTATTGTGTTCAGTTTCAGGCACTGCAATACAAGAGAGATGTGGAGGTGCTGGAAGAGATCCACAGGAGGGCAACTAAGCTGCTGAAGGGCCTAGAGAATAAATCTTATGAGGAGCAACTGAGAGAACTGGGGCTGTTTAGTTTGAAAAAGAGGAGGCTGAGGGGTGACCTCACTGCTGTCTACAGCTACCTGAAAGGACAGTGTGGAGAGGCTGGTGCTGGTCTCTTCTCATAGGTAATTGGAGACAGAACAAGGGGGAATGGCCTCAAGCTGACACTGAGTAGATTTAGATTGGATATTAGGAAAAAGGTTTTTCATGGAGAGAGTGGCTAGGCACTGGAATGAGCTGCCCAGGGAGATGGTTGACTCACCAACCCTGGATGTGTTTAAGGGTCGTTTGGATGTGGTCCTTAGGGATATGGTTTAAGGTGAATCTTGCAGAGTAGAGTTATAGGTTGGACTTGGTGATCCTGAAGGTCTTTTCCAACCTGGATGTTTCTGTGATTCTGTGATCCAAAGGTGATACAAGAAAATGCCTGGCACATGCTAGGAGCTCTTCTGGGTATGTGACATAATGAAGTTAATTAATAATATTTCTATGTGCATGGTTTTTTGTGTAATGAGATGGGAAGAAGAAAAAAAAAAAAAGTGCAGAGTATCAGAACAACCCGTCCAGTCAAAGTGTGATAAGGGATAGGATATTCCTCAACTAGTTTAGAAAGTTCCCTGCATGAATTATTTTCAAGGAACAGATGTAGCCTGCAGGACACAGAGTGGGTAAACATGAATTAATGTACAATGTAATCACTGTAGGCAGTTCCGAATGACATCTACTGATAATTCTAAGGGATGAATCTGTGTCTTCTCTTCAGAGGAGCCCACCCTGTAGCCAGTGATGCGACAATCAAAGCTAGGAGAGTTAACAAGACTGACTCTCTATTTACATAAACTCAGTTCCTATTTCCAAAACAGTGTCTCTTATTCAGTTATATGTACTCAGCCACAGGGTGCCCTTCTTTCAAGTGAAAATCAAGTTTCATTTTGCCCAACCAGGTTTCAATGTAAACTTGCCTTTTTCTTTTTTTCTTATTTTTTTCAGCATTCCTGTTGATCTCTTAAAATTTTCTGTAAAAACTGCTAATCAGAATTCAGTGATTAGTTACCAAACATTTGCATATGGGTTTCTGTTGCCTTAGGGTCCATACTACTGTCTGTAAAAGTAAAATGTTAAATTCTTTCTTATTCGTTACACCAGTAGTAGGAAAGTTCTTAGTCTAAGAGAAAATAACATTATTAGTTTTCATTTTATGAAAAGGACTTATTTCAGGCAGGAAGTTTGAACTGGGAAGGGTTATTGTGTATAATATTTTCTTATTTTGAAGTTGAAGGACCTTGCAAGAAATGAATGATTGCTCTGGATGAAGTGATGAAACAATTCTTCTGAAGTGGTTACTAAGTAGAAAGAGCAAAAAGCTCTGTTCTTGTCTGTGAAAGTGATGAAAACAGGTTTCCTTAATTTTTTTAAGGCTGAATGTTCCATTGTGTGTAGTTTTCTGTTGAAGAAAAAGTCATGACATGATGAGTTTGATCATCCTGCAGGTGGGATAGTCACAAAATAGTTTGGCTCTTTGTCCAGGTTGCTACAGCTGTTTCCTCCCACTCTTTAAGTAAGTGTGATGAGAATTTCTCTTCTCTTTGTGCTATTCCTCCTGCAAGAAGAGAATTATGTGCCACAGAGACTGCACCTGGCACCTTTTGGTTTTCCTTGCTATGTTGCATTCACTTGATCTGATAATTTCTTGGGTTGTGTAGGTGAAACCACAAGGGACATTTTCTTTGGGATGTTTCACTAGGAAGAAAAAAAAAAAAATTACAGTGCAGGCTACCTACAGCCTTTTAAGCTCTGAAGTCTTTAATACCAGACTGATTTAAGTACTCAACACTCATCTCTTCCAATACTTATCTGAAGTATCTTTTTGATTTATCTACATTTAGACAGATTATGGCTAATTCTTCATGTTGTTTACTGTGTGACACTCTGGACTGTGACAAGCAAGTGATTCCATTACTTTAAAATGTTCTTGCCTATAATTCGAATCTGCTTTATAACACATAGTCCCAGACCAACAGCTGGCTCCCAAATTTCTTTTGAAATGTCAGTTTAAAGCTTTCAGTTTTGCTTGCTTCTGATTTACTTTTATTTGGTAGCTTACTTGGTAGCATTTCTCTAAATGGAAATTTTATTATCCCCCACAGGTGTTTTCCTTTTTTGTTTATTTAGGAATGTTAGCCTCATCCGGACCTAAAAATAATCTTCTGTTTTACTTAAGTTACTTATAGTATTAGTTGTGGTCTTTTGGTAAAGTTATTGTGGCGGGGCACACCCGAGTCCCTGCCCCACTGGTTTGAATGGGGTGCGAAACTGTTCTGCTCTGGTTCCGGTGGTTTGGAATGTGAAAGGAGTAGGTGTCAAGTACCTTACCCCACCCCCGCAGGCTTGAACGGGGAAGAGCAAATCGCCCCAGCATATATATATGGCAATGGGACACATTATCTAGGGGAACTTGGAGCAGACTTGGAGCAGACTGCCGGNTCAATGCCAGTCTTTTGTATTACATTATGCTTCATGTTCTATTATACCCCTAAAGTCATAATATTCCTTACTCAAAATTTACTATTCTTGTTATCTATCTCAGTGGAGAGAGAAATGACTACCAAACTTTTAGATATTTGTGCTATAGATCTATTTAAATAGATGTTAAAATAGCATAAGCATAGGATAAGGATCAAAGTAGGTTTCTTGCTTATAATTAGGATGTGCAGACAACTGTAGAAAATTAAGTTAATTCATAGTTTGAGTGGATATCAGAAATCAAGGCATTCTAGGAGTCCACAAAGCTACTGATATTGCCTATGATTTCATGACATTTGCTCACTGGGAATTTGATTGCTGTTATCTGTTACTGGAAGAATTATAATATGAAAATGACTTTTTGCCGCTATCAATAAAGACTGCATCAGGACACATTTGAGCATTCTGTAGTAGTCTTAAGCCCTGAGACTCCACTCCTTATTTTAATGCAATGCAGAAAGTTCAATTAAAGCAATTAACAGATGAACATTAAAAAAATCTAAATATCTAAATTTTACTGCAAGGTCCTGGTGTACGTGCAAACATACACACATGGACGTAGAGAGAATGTTATTTAAGAGGCAAAAGCTTCCCACCATTCTGGCTTAAAAGAAGACTGTCACAAAACAACTGCATCTTAACATCTTTGCCAGCAGAGTTAGATAACACACTCTAAAACTCTTCCTTGCCAAACCAGGATATAACTGCTTCACTCCATGTAATTATGTAACTTAATGGTAGTGTTTGAAACAGTGATTCCATCTAGCAACAAGTTAGAGTGCATATAAAGGCATGTTTTGAATATAATAATTTTTAAAATTCCCTGACCAACTTGAAACTCTTTTGATTTTGTAGCCTAATCCCAAAAATTGAGACGCCAAGTAAGTGTATGACATCGTGTACGCAAGTGTATGCCATTTGCATGTTTTGAAATACAATAACTTTTAAAATTCCCTGACCAACTTGAAACTCTTTTGATTTTGTAGCCTAATCCCAAAAATTGAGCCTCCAAGTAAGTGTATGCCATCGTATGGACTGGTTGTCAACTTAGGTAAAAGCACTTCCAATAAGGATAAAATGGACTTAGTGTCTGCAGCTTTCAGTTAATTCACTTCGAGGCCTTTATGGCAAGTGCAGGCTGTGGAAAAGTATATAAAATGCCTATTCTTTTCTTTCAAAATTGTACTTTTGTTCTCAGAAAAATAATAATTAACAAGTACTTTTACCTTTAGGTGATACTCCTTTCTTGATAGTAGATCTAAAATATCAATTCTCTTTTTTTTTTTTTTTTCTCTATAGTGTTGCTATTTCAGTTTTTCAGAGTGGACTTTCAGCAAAATACTCAGGAGACAAAATTGCTCTTTACCCTCATGGAATTCATTCAGGTTGAGAACAATTCTAGAGAACAGTCTGGGCATAAAATATTTAAAGCATAAATTTCTTCAAATGTCCGAAAAGATCTAGCACAACAAGTGGAAAATAAACATTTTGCTATTTCGGGCAGAATGGTCTGCAGTATAAAGCCCTTTGGAATTAAAAATTTAGATTTCTTGTGCCAAAGGTGCTGTTATCATGTATGCTCCTGCAAATAAGCAGGGATCCTCACATAGAACTTCTGCCAATCTCTGTGTTGGTAATGGAGACTTCAGGTACTGGTAGACACCTTTTTGCGTAACACCCCAGCAGTGAAATTATATATCAAGTCATCTGGCACATTTAAGTTCTAGACCTTCATCCTAGGGTGGTTGGTCTTTTCTCCCAGGCAACCAGACCAAGAGGACACAGTCTCAAGCTTCACCAGGGCAGGTTTAGGCTGGATGTTAGGAAGAAGTTCTTCACAGAAAGAGTGATTGGCCATTGGAATGGGCTGCCCAGGGAGGTGGTGGAGTCACCGTCCCTGGAGATGTTTAAAAGGAGGCTGGGTGAGGCACTCAGTGACATGAATTAGTTAATTAAAAAAGTTAGGTGATAGGCTGGACTTGATCTCAAAGATCTTCTCCAACCTGATTAGTTCTGTGATTCTGATCCTGATTGACCTTAGGCTCATGGCTTCCCACTAGTGAAAAAAAATTTCTGCTGCTGTCTTCTGTGACTGGGTCCTCTCAGGAGGGCTTAGAGTTCAGTATTTAGTAATTCGTAGTTTCCATCCTACTGTAGGAAAGGCAGAGTTGTCAGTTCAACACGTTTCTGGATCTGAGTCCTAGCTAAGCTGTGTTAAAGTGAGAAAGTTTAGTATATTCTGTTGCTTAATGTCCCAGATTTCACTGTGTTGGTTGTTGTGAGCAAAAAACTCTAACATTTCAGAATTATCTGGGCTCTAGACTTTTGGGCAAATAAGTCTTAGGTAGCGCAGTTCTGTTCCTCGGGGAAAGCCGGCTGGCAAAAAAAATTGTCCATAGCACATTTGCCTATGGCAGCAGATGTGTTTAGCGTTATCCAGCTACTGCCATTGAGAGGTCAGGCATATATGTCCAACATGCAACCAGGGTCTCCAGAGCTATCTGATCTAGTGCTGCTCTATCTGTGTTCCTTCACCAGTCATTTAGCACCAGTGCAAGATGGTAAGGTGAGTAAGGGCTGTTACAGGACAAGGAGGGAACTTTCGGAAATCAGTACATGGTTGCATGAGGATGGAGGAAGGATGTTTATGGGCCCTAAAAGGTACTCTACTGCAGGGATGTGAGAAAAGGTTTTCTAAAGGGAAGAACTGGTAGAAGAATGAAAAATATCACCATGCAAACACAAAGCTACCCTTGAATTCTAAAACATTTTCCAAATCCTTCACAGCCCTTGATTTCTTCCAAACATAGGAAGTCTTCCTTTCTGTCCCTTACGTGATTCACACGCTCCCAACATCACCAAAATTTGACACGTCCTCTGCAGTATCTGCACGTTCCTTCCGCATCCTCTATCTCCCCAGGCCAGGCCTCTCACATGCTTTTCCCTTGTTGGAAAACCATATTGACACCTCCAGATCACCCTAGCACTTCTCCTTCGCCCAGCAAAGACACTCTTGATAAGGTACCCAAAGTTGCTGTGCTTGTTTGAGGCTATGAGAAAAATGAGATTATAGGCTGTGAAGAGAAAACAATGGTGATGTCTACTTCAGTCATAGACTTGCTGAGATGTATAAAAACAAGGGCACAAATATAGATAAGGTGGAGAGTCTCTCTCTCTGGGAGCTGGTGTGTCTTCTGGCCTTTCTGCTGTGTAACCCAACTAACCACTCTGCTTCTAACCTCCCTGGACAATCCTCCAAACTCACCTTGCATGTAAAGCAGACCCTGGGATAAGATAGAGGGGTGGAAAGAAAGTGGAAGAGTGGTTGAGAGCCCCTCCTGGGGACTCTGATTTCTGGGAGGGTATTGTGTTTCTGTATTACCTTTAACTTGTATATTTCTGTAAATATTCATGTATATTGTGTATATATCTGCTTGTATATTGTGCTAAGCTGTAAATATAGCTTCATTCCTTAACTTCCAGCTGGCTGAGTCTAGTCTGGGTGATTTTCATTGTGTGGAGGGGTGGGTAACTCCCAAACCATCACAGTTCCCTACAAGGATAAGATTCACAGATCCCTGGAATACCAGGTTGGAAGAGACCTTAAGGATCATCTAGTGTAACCCCTCAGAGTAAGAATATAGTTTAAATGAGATGGCCCAGCCCCGTCAAGCTGGACCTCGAAACTGTCTAATGTAGAGGAATCCACTGCTTCCCTTGGGAGTTTATTCCAGTGCTTAATAGTTCCAATGGTGAAAAAAAAAAATTCTGGCATCCAATCTGGTGTTTCCCCAGTAGCAACTTGTACCCATTGCCCCTTGCCTTTACCGTGTGACTCTTTGGAAAAAGAGGGTCTCCCTCCTCACGGTAGCTGTCCTTTACATACTTGTACATGGTTATGAGGTCTGCCCTAAGCCCTCTCTTCTCAAGGCTGAACAAACCCAGTTCTCTCAGCCTTTCTAAAAACATCTGCTCTTTTGGTTAGCAGCAATCAGTTTTGCCTACATTCACGGGCAACGCTGAGCTGCCCCAGCTCTCCCATATGTCTTAGTTAATCACCCAGTCCTTCCTCCTAGTAGGAGAAGGCTGTTGCTTGAGAAGCTCCCCAGCACAGCTGCCTGCTGGCAGTTCTCAGTCCTGCAGTACACTGTCCTGGCATCAGGAAAGCGCAACAGCACCAGCCCTCTCCTATGGCCTTGTTGTGCTGCAGGCTGGAGAAATTGCTTGTCAGGCAGCACCTGGCCCATGTAGATGTTGTTATGGAAGGGGTAATTAATTACTGCAAAATGATATTTTAAAAATATTAATCTATAGTTTATTAATATTAAATATTCAGAACTCGCATCACCCCGATCATCATTTAATAATAATAACAGGCTCTTTGCAACATTATGGAAACGATATACAGGTTATAATAGGATCTAGAAATAACTATTAAATATATACATTAATTGAACTCGATTTAATCTGGAAGAGAAGGCTTTGTGGTCAATATACCGCTTGCAGCTAATACGCCGCTTGCTCACTAGATGGACACAAGGAGCTCCTTTCTGCTTATGGCAGAAGGCAATTAATAATTACAAGAGGCTTTTGGTATTACTCACAAAAAATATTATCTGACAGTACCCAAGGCTCGTGGCGGGGTTGCTGTCGGTAGCTGTCAGAGGCTTTAAAGTTTCCCCAGGCTTCTGGGTGCTGGAGAAAGGAGACAGATGATCTCTGACCTGTTCCTGGCTTTCTGGACAATCTGTGTCATCTCCAGGGCCTCCGTCTGGGCAGAAGGCTTTCAGGTGCAGGCAGAATGTCTTGTGATGTGCAGTCTGGGCATGGTGTCAAGCCGGCTATGCAGGCCGAATGCATGGAGGTATCAGAACCTCAGCTCAGGATCAATGAGGCAGCAGGCACGGATGCAATAGCAGACACACCTTGTAATGGCAAAGCCCACACCCTGTGCTCCCTGCTCATCTCCTTTTATCCAATACAGCCTGAGACTAATGGGCCTTTGGACACGAGATAGCCAATCAAATGGCAGTTAGCCAAGATTTGGCCATATTGGGTGAAGCCATAGGCTTGCTTTACCCTTTTTTGGGCAGAACACAGGCCTTGCACAAGGCAACCCTGTGTACCTTGTTTACTGCAGTTGCTGGGCAGGCCACAGACCCCAGACTTAGTGGCTCCAGGTTCTTTATCCCTTTTGCCGCGGTTGCTCTCCCCAAAACAGAAGGAGGGAGAGCAGAAAAACATGCCTGGGCAAGCCAGGACATGTACAAGCCTAATTTGGCCTGCTTAGGCCTACCATGACAGATGTTCGTTGTTGAATGAACAACAATCACACAGACGTTGTTTGCACTTAGGTTGACATTTCATATTTCATGTTAGTTTAACCCTCGTATAAAAGACAGAATCACACAAAATACTGTCAGGTTATTTTATTTTTCAAGACATTTTCGCCTTTTAAGCATAATTCGTTTAGTGCTTAGGGGCATTTTGCAATGACTACGTGAGTATCTGTGCTCCTCTCCTCTTTGACGAACTCTTTGACTCTTGAGTAAAAGGTGAAGATCTTTTTCTGATTGATGGTTTATATAATGAGAGTTTTAAAGCACTATTTAGAAACATCATTGTAAAATCTAGGCATATTCCCCTTTGGCTCAGAGGTCAATTGAAGCAATCATAGGTCCCTGTTAAATCCCAAGATTTCTATCTTTGCATCAAAATTGTATTTTCAGTGCTGAATATACTGCCTGACCAATAGAAAACCAGTCGTCTTCAGAAAATAAGAGCTTCAGTTGATAAACAGGGAGAGGGCAGATCACAGTATCACAGTATCAGCAAGGTTGGATGAGACCTCAAAGATCATCAAGTCCAACCCATTACCACACATTACCACGTCCAAACATGCCTTGAACACCTCCAGGGACAGCGACTCCACCACCTCCCTGGGCAGCCCATTCCAGTAGTGAATGACTCTCTCAGTGAAGAACTTTCTCTTCACCTCGAGCCTAAACTTGCCCTGATGCAGCTTGAGACTGTGTCCTCTTGTTCTGGTGCTGGTTGCCTGAGAGAAGAAAGCAATCTCCCCCTTAAGAGTCCAACTAGTGCTGTTGTGTGGGGAAATGGTACTTGGTATTGAGAAGGGCTGGGGGTTACCTCAAGCAGAAATGTTTTTGACTGCCCTTGTGGCAAACTTCCAAATAAGACCAAGTGGAAAAAGCCCTCCTGTTTACATAAGCCAAGTGGAGTCTTTAATTTACTGGATGAATTCTTCCTACACTGTTGTGAGTAACTTGATCCAAGTCAGAGTTGCTTTTCCCTGACAAGACTCTTCATACCTCAGCCAAGCAAAGGCACAAGTGAGCTCCATCTGGTAGCTACCAGTCCGCTGCAAATGACTCCATGTGAGCACTGGAGGCCACCATGGTTCCAAGCACAAGATCAAGCATCAGGAAGACTCTCTGTTCATGGACGTGGTTGCACTCAGCTACACAAGGACATGGCCTGAGTAAGGCAAAGAAGGCAGGAGTAAGAGCTACAGAGGAAACCAAACGAGGGTGAGCGAACCTCAGAGGGAGACAGAGTAGTTTGGGTTAAGTGGGAAGCAAAGGTGCAGATGTGTAGAAAATAGCCAACAGAGGAATGAGGTGCAGAGGGTCTTCAGGAGTGCAAAAAAAGAGAGGAGTGAACTTAACTGGAGGGACCAGAGCAGGGACTCAAGGGAAGTTCCAGTGGAGGATGGCAGTACCTGCAGCTACCTTTACAGCCATGTCACACCACCACCACCCTCCCAGCCCCATGTACTCTGTGGCAGATTTTTTTTTTCAGTAAGTACTAAAGTGATCTTTTTTTTCCCTAAACTAGGGAGTTCAGAAAGGGTGGGAAACACTACATCCAAAACCAAAATTATACATTTGTTTTTTACATTAAATGGAAAAGGAATTTCCAATAACAAGGTGCAGCTTTAGTGTGTACTACAAATCAAGTTTCTTTCTGAGTTGTCATGTAGAATTTCTGAGGTTTGCTTCAATGTGAAAGCTGATGGGCTGACACAGTAGCTTTTTTCTTCCTGGCTTTATGAGATGATCTGCACAGTGTGCCAGATGAACTGATGACGAAGACAGGGAGCTCTGGTTGGCCCTTTCATCTCTGTGTCCCTTTGATCAACATGGACTTCTTTTTTCTTCCTAGTTCTATTCCTGAGTGGATTCATACTGCTATTCAGTGCAAATGTAGTGAGTACTCTTTTCCACTCCTTATTCAGGGATTTCCAGTTTGCATTCTCACTGTGTTTCTCACTTAGCACTTTTGGCTGGTGCAATCCCTTTGCCTTAGATGGCTTTCCTGTGAGATCACACTGCTCTCAGAACCATTACAAAACATTATAAATTGCATACCATAAAAACTCTTCATTGTACTACATCTTCTCAAGCTCACAAAATTCAGATTGTTTTTAACATTTTAGAGAAACCATGTACCATCTGTGGCAAGGGCGACAGACTGCTTTGTCTGAACCTGCTTCCCTGTTATTTATTCACAGTTTTATACAACACTTCCCCAGTGTTCCATACACTGGGAAAACAATCATGATACTCACAAGGTAGGAAATGCCAAGATTAACTTTACTGTAGCAATTTTAATCTCTCCTCTATTGCCCTGAATGTGTGTAATTGTGAAGTTTATTTAAAAACTTTGCTAATGCACAGATTAACTAGGTTACTCAATGAGTCCTCAAGCCCTGTACTTGTGAATGAATAACTAAACTTAATCCTCTGAAAATCAAGTAATACAAAAGTCAACACTTGTGTCATGAATCTATAACACTACCTCTTTACACAATGCTTGATGTGTGTTCAAGACTTTGCCCTCACTGATACTCAAGACCTGAGAGTTCAGGGTAAGTCTAGTACTTTACTTAAACACAGATTTGACTTTTGATCAAATATAACACACAAAGCTATCTACAGTCTGCCTATATTTAAACCTACTCAGGCAAAGCTTATCACTCTTGGGAAACGACTACCTCACCTTTACTCTTGCCCTGAAGATTTTTCCCAGACAAAGTAGAAGGAAGGTGAAGGACATCACTGCTGAGTATGCCACATGCATCTTGATGCTTTCTGTGGCCTGGAGATATCGTACCTGCTTATTCAGAACCAAAAATAAAAATACCAAATGCCATTCAACTCCAAAAATGCTTATTTCAGTGCTACTTGGCAAGAATTTTAACAGAAGTTAAAGCTTGAGCCTTGCTGTAGCAGGAATAAAAATCCTGTATGAAAACTAAAAGGATAAAAAACTCAAGCATTTTAACATGAAGTTAGGATTGAAGGAAAACTTAAAATGTGATGCTTGGTATTGAATTATCAACAAATGAAGAGAAAATAATAATATTATTTTAACCTGATCCTACCTTGTAAACTCCCAACCAAAATGTGGTAAATTCCCTTTCCTGTTTAGGGGTTTAAGCAGACGCAGATCATAACTGCCTGATGTGTTTTTTCTACTCAGACCTATAGATACTTGTAGTACTCATTCACTCCTGATTTTAAAAAATAAATTAATTACAATGTGAAATTGTAATAGAAATTATTCATATTTTAAAGAATCTTTTTCTCTCAGATACATATATAGATATATGTATGAATGTATACAAACACAGAAAGAGAACAAGACTCTGTGTGTGGGCAGTGTGCTTATACATACAGTATGTTTTATTTAAGTTTGGATAAATATTTGAAAGTGGCTAACGTATTTTGTATGGCTTCAAAATTATCTGGTCTGGTATTCGATCCACTTCTCAGCCTCGCACCAGTGAATAATCAACAAGGGATTAAATTGAAATCCAAACAATATCTCCTGCATGTGCTGGAGGAAGTCAATGCCTTCTCGTTCTGCAAGATGTGGATGTGCCCTGTGTATGAACTCCACATATTCAAAGCCTATTGATTTTTTTTTTTTCCCATGGCAGGCTCTATGCAACTCCCACTAATGCCAGTGGACAACTTTTCACTGGCAACTCAGCAGAGTTTTGGAGCAGAGTTTTAATCTCTTTGGGATTAGTACCAACTTGAAGGAATAAGGAACTGTAAGCCTTTATGTTTGTCCAGCTCTTTGGTAAGGAGTGTTTTGTACTCATGGAGTTAATTTACTATTTACAGGATTATTTTGATTCAGACCTGAAATAAATTTTATTTTCTGATGCATAACCACAGTTTGATTGCAAAATGTTAGAAAAATGTATTCCTCAATGGGCAAATGTAGCCCAGGCTTTGCAAGAAAGTGTTTTCGTAAAAAAAAAAAAAAAAAAAAAAAAAAAAAA
>WBNM01041165.1:27516-63096 GCA_013399055.1 Ramphastos sulfuratus
AAAAGGAAGAAGAAAAAGGGCCATTTCTTAACAAGAAAAAAATATTTAAAAAAAAAAAAAAGGAGAGAGAGAGAGAGAGAAGAATACATTTATTTATTTGTTATGAGTCCATTTAGAGAGCTGGAAACAATTTTAAGCTTTGTAAGTTTTTTATTTTTTAAAATAAAGTTGGTATGCTAACTCAGTTTTAAGACTGCAGAAACACTGAATGCATATATCCATTTATATCTATCCATATCTATTTATTTAAAGCTTTAACACATTTTTTTGCAAGCCAAAGTTATTTAGGATTTAGAGAATATGAAAAAAAAAAAAATTCATCTTAATGGAAAATATCAAGAGATGGATTTAATCACATGTGGCATTACATGCAACACTCCAATCCTCTTTCCAATTGATATTGCTGACATACAGGGTAACAAAAGTTAAACAATTGCCTTTTAATGATTTATTCTCAAGTTCATATTCAGAGCTTCAGCCATGTGGCTGTCATTAATGTTAATAGAGGTTACACAACTGAAGCCAGTTTAATCAAGTTGAGAATGTATTCCAGAGTGAGAAATCTGTCATGACAGAACAGGCATTTTTGTTTTACTAATGAGATTGTGGGTTACAATAGAAACAAACTGTGTCTTAATGTGAGCAGAAAAGAAAAAGGAAGAATACACAACAGATGATGGGAAGATTGTTATTGAAAGGAATGGATTTCCACCACTGAAAACATCTACTCTCCATTTCACCCACAGAAATAAACTTGATGGGAACCACAGCATCACAGAATTGTCTGGGTTGGAAATGAGGCTCTGAAGCTGATGTGTCAGACAAAGCTTGGTATAACTGAGTTTTGAGCCTGATGTGCCAAAGCTATTCCATTTGTTTGAAGCGGAAAGTTATTTTTGCAAAGGAAAGACTTTAATCTCTCAGGCTTTATTTTGTTTTGATTTGAATTTTTCACTGTACAAGAGCACCTTGCTGGGGATGCCTAATATGCAGGAAGAGTTGAATCAGCTTTTGAGAAGCATCATGAGATTGTCTAGCTGTCCCTTCTCAAGCTGCTTTAGGTTGAAAGGAGAAGGTTTCTATTACCAACAGCTCAATGTAAACCCATACTGCAGCAGCTGTGACTGGAAGGGCACTGGTGTCCTACACCAGGCACATCTGGAGGCATTAAAAGAGATGTCTGGGTCCTAAAAAGATCCCCAGATGATCTTCAACACCTTCTCAGAGCTGGTGGGGATAGAACTAAGGCAAGTGAGACACAGTATTTGAAGGACTGGGCAGGAAATTTCTTTTCCTGCCCAAATGCCTTTCTTCCCCTTCTCCTTGGAGATTAAACAAGGACAGAAAGCAGAGGGGGAAGAAGTGTAGCAGAAATCTCAAAGACATGGGTTTTTTTTCTGGTAATTTGGTAGAGCAGCCATAAGGTCTGGTTGCACAGCTGTTGTTGCCAGCTATAAGACTGCCTGTGGTTGCTGTGATGTTCACCTCATACAAAAGTGGACTCTAAAAGCTTGGGTGCTGAAGGGATTGACCTTTAAGTCTGTACCAGTGGGAGTTCACTGCTGCCTTTGGAATTAGGTTCGTCCTAGCTTTCCTTCCCTCCAGCAACTGGGCTGCTTCTCTAAACTACAATTGTGGATTTCATGTGTCATTTTATGTTGAGAACATGCAAAGATACTAGATTTGGGCAAAGCTGTGGATTTGACAGAGAGGTTACAAGCTACATGGTCTTTAAAGATTTTCCTTCACATAGTAATTAAACTTTGTTTAGGAAAGCTATCAGAAAGGATCTGTCATACATATATCTGAGATTCCTCATGCTACTTGAGGTGATGGAGAGATACATCTTGTCTAGAATAGTGTTCATATAGCTAATAGATGTGAGAAGAGCCATGAAAAAAGAACACCACTATAGGACTATGGGAACATGCCTTCCAGTGGATGTTTGGACATGGTGCAGTGTTGTGCAGCTATGCTGGTGTCAGGACTACAAGGCAGAGAGAGGAGAAGCAGTAGCACTGCTCAGCAAATGAAATGAATGTGCCAAAATGAGAAACAGGTCCCAAAAGCATGAGTTCATACAGGTGCTGTGAGGCTTGGCAGGCCTGTGAGCACCAGCAGCAAGGATGAGCTGGTAAAATGAGTAGCTGTGTGTGGAAGTAGTCACTTCCACCAAAAAAAAAAAAAAAAAAGATAGTTTCACAATAAAGAAAGGTAGCTTGGAAAAACAAAATTCAGTTTGTGGCAGTTTGATTGAGGAAATTTTGCTGTTGGAATGGGGAATGTTTATTTAAAATCTGAGTGCTTTTCACTCAAGAAGAGCTTCAGATGTGACATAGGGTTCTGATCATGGGTTCTGCAAAATTCAAACAAGATTTGGAAGACAGAAGGAGTGCCACTTGGCAGAGCAAAAGTAAAAACCTTCTTTTGAAGATAAGAAAAATAAAAAAACAAACAAACAAAAAACCCAAACAAACAAACAAAACCCCCCACAAAACCAAAACAACAGAAAAATGTGTTATTTGCCATGTGGACTAGCACATTCTGTACTTGTAGCTCCCTAACAGCTAGCAAGATCTTTCTTGAAGATTATTACTAGACTTCAGACCTGAGAGCAGTTCTGAACTGGTATGGCAAGATGGATGTATCCAAGGTAAATCATCTTCCCTCACCTTTTTTTGAACAGGGAGGTATGTGATTATGTGAATAAGTGCTGAGAGCCTGGGGATAATAAAAGAAGAGTGTTAAAAGTTAAGGAAAAAAAGGCCACAGGCAGAGCTGGAAACTTTTCTGTAAAGCACAGGTTCCCATGAAAGCCTACAGCAGAGGGTTTGCCAGGGAGCTCATCTAACATGCAGGCAAAAGGTTAAGTGGCCAGAAATTGTGATGTAAACAGAAAAGTTGGTGATAGCTTGTTGTAAAACTGCATGTTCAATATTAGAGTCACTGATGGAAGGAGTAATTCATAAGTATGATACCAGTTGCTCTGGGAAAAGGAACTGTCACTAACCAGGGAATCCAGTAGCAAAGGTGAGACAGCCAGCTCCTATTGAAAGTTCAAATAACTTCAATAGAGATTCTCACAGTCCAGAAGTCAAGAGAAACAGGTGGTGCTTTTTTAAGGGCAATGAAAAAGAGGTTTAGAATTCCTAATATCTGCTAAAACGAGGAAAGAAAGCATGCCACTTCATTATGAAATGAACGCCTACTGACGGTGCTAGCTCTATGTGGTGTGGGAAAGGACAGGCAGAGGAGTGGAGAATGTGTGGCTGTTCACCACTCAGCAAAGACCAGCTGGCAGCACAGAAAAAGACCTGCTGGCAGGTTTCCCTCAGGTCATGGAGCTGGCACGACAGGAGTTATCGATAGGTCTCCATTGCAAACTACTTGAACTGCTTTGGAGGAAAGATGGTATCAAAATATGGTCTTGTTTTTCCCTGCATTACATAATGTTTGTAACAAGTGGTTCCTACAAAAGGGGTAAAAATATTTGCTGTAGCAAACAATAGGTCCTGGATCCTTCTGGCTAAACTTTAAAGAATGTATTTTAAAGGTCCGACCTACAATAACTACCTCCAAATATGTCTGTGTATGGATGTGGTTTCTAGAATATTAAGGCTGCAAATGCTAAAATATTTCAAAGCAAAAAAGTATAAGATACATGATAGCATATTTGTGAACCAGTAATTTAACTAATCCAATTTAATGAACCCAGTAATCTAACTGTAACATTAAACAATTAACACTGTAGTACCAGTATTCCTTTTACTTAAAGAAAAATGGAATGTAGTGTTCCGTTAACCTATCTTGAATATAATAAACTATTAAATTAACTGAAAAATGAGAGAATTGTCTTGTAAAGTCAGCATGAGCTTCTTAGAGCATCAATCATCCTTTAATTCATAAATCCCTTTACTATATCCTACAGCTGGTTGAAAGTATTCACATGAATTTTAAGTGAAACTAAGCATTAACCTTCTAGGTTTGCTGTAGAAGATTACAGATTATAAATAGACTATAGAAGATTAAAATGCAAGCTCATTTGATAGCTCTAATCTTTTTTTTTTAAGGAGGGGGAAAAAAAGGCAAAGACTTAACAGCTTTTCAGACTAATTAAAAAAATAATTAAAAATAATTTTGACAGGGTGACAGAACTTCCCTAAGTGTTCTTCTTTGTTTCCTTGTTTTCTCCCCACCAGCATCCAAATGTCCTACAATCATTTTTTTCCACAAGTGATATCCAGACTTGTCAGAAAGCCCTCTTTATGTGTAGCAGTAATAAACAGTTGCAACCTCAAACACTGAAAAATGGTTGTCTACACTTGAAGCATTAACCTGGTGACAGTCACTGAACAAGCAGCAGAACAAGGACTCTCCATCAACTGCCTCTCTAGAAAAGCCTTCCAAAAGTTGTGTTTTAAAGATAAATAGCATTTCAAGTAAACCAGACATCTTTCACCCTTCACACTGCTGACTGAGTACAAAAGTGGCAGATGCAGCTTATCAGATGTACAATCCTTATACTGGTGAACAAACAAGCTGTGTTCTAACTCTACACCTTTCACCTGTGTGTTTATATAAAACATTGTGGCAGGCATGATAAAACAGGAAAAATCTTCTCTTCTCCCTGCTGTGTGTATTCTCATCCATACTTCACATCACTTTACATTTCAGCAGCTAATGGTATAATTTCTCATGACTGTAGCTTAACACGGCAGCATACACAGCATCTCATCAGCATTCCTTGAATGTACACTGGTTCTTGCTTTGGTGTCCATTGCATCTGAATGTCTGACATAAGTCATATCCCTGTATGCCCACAATAAACAGAATCCATGCTTTGCCCACAATGAAAAGAATCCATGATTCTCTTTTCTGGCAGTTCGACACTGAGCATCTTGTCAGTTTGTGCATCCACTAGGTATCTGTGCCAGAAACACTCTGTTAGTTGGTACACTTTCAGATACTGATATCCAACCTGTGTTTTAGAGGAATCATAGAATGTTAGGGATTGGAAGGGACCTCTGAAGACCATCAAGTCTAACCCCTCCTCTCAAAGCAGGGTCACCAAGGGCAGGTCACACAGGAACACATCCAGACAGGTCTTGAAAGTGTCTGGAGAAGGAGATTCCACAAACTCTCTGGGCAGCCTGTCCTAGTGCTCCATCACCCTTACAGTAAAGAAGCTTTTCCTCATGTTGAGGTGAAAGGCAGGTTTGGACGTGGCACTTGGTGCTATGGTCTAGTCTCGAGGTCTGTGGTAATGGGTTGGACTTGGTGTTCTTTGAGGTCTCTTCCAACCTTGCTTATACTGTGATACTGTGATACTGTGAAACTGAAACTTGCTGTGTTCCAGTTTGTATCCATTGCTTCTCATGCTATCACAGACACCACTGTAAAAAGACCAGGAAGATTTAGGTCTCATGCAGTCTACTTAAAGTTTGAAAGAAAAACTGAACTGTAGCCATGTTGGGTGGAAACATTTTGCAACACTATTCTGGCAGAAACATGGGCAGGAACTGTATAAACTGGCCTCAGCAGATCTGGAAAGCTGAGCAGTTCTCTGCCTACTCACCTGCTCTGGCCCACAGCCCAAAGCCATCTGCCAGATCACCTGTCCACAAGCCAACACCCCCACCCTCCCCAAGCTGGGAATCACATAGCTGCCTGTGATTGCCCAAGAAGGGCGTCCTAGAAGCCATCTGGGTAGGTTATTCCACTGCTGGGACTTCATTGCCTTTTTAGAAAACACTGCCAAGTTTAGGTCTGTGTGGTAGTTTATGCAGTTGTCCATAACTACAGATTTCAGGTCTTGCCATTACAGCTCTAACTCTGCTGCAATTGTTGCATCAAAGTAATTTGCAGTGCAGAACATCTACAGGCTATAGAAGCAAAAAATATGCATAAGAAATAGGAAGACACTGAGTGGAGTATTCCTCACCTCAGTATGGAGAAAGATAAGCATGCAGATATGTTCTTTTTTTGGGGTTGCCAAGAAATAAATCTTCAAAAGTATAGCTTGTATCTTAGACCATAATCACTCACTCTTCTCCCTCTGTTTTAATGTTAGCATAAAGAAAATTGTGCAATAACACAGCAGGTGTTAAGCATGATAACATTCTGCACTAGAAAAACCTTTGGCTGGTAACTAAATGGGAAATTGATGGAAAAGGTCTAACAGCTCTCCTGAATACCCAGATCTGGATAATGATAAAGACTGTTAGTTCTTTCCTCCATTTTAGTTTAGGTAAACTCATTGCTGAGATCTGACCCAATTATTCTATTTCATTTCTGGAGATAACAAGTCTGGATACGGAAAGATGCTGAAACACACTGAGGCATACATTTTTAATAGTCAGATTCTTCTCTGTTGACTAATTTGCTTTATACAATACAGAGATGAGTAATTATTAGACCTCAATGAGAAACTCTCTGCTTTTAAATTTCTTCTATGCCTCTTGTTGTATTTAAGCCAGTAGTGGCCTTTGTAAGCCTGAAAGGCTGGATTTTTAGATTGTTCTGGGGAATTCCCTAACACCCCCAACAGTACTGATTTTCAATTTACTGATGTGAAGAGGGACATTTCCACTGACTTAAGCTCTGCAAAAAGTCTCAATGTTTGAGTGGCATCTAGACATCCCATACTTTCTACATCTATGTGATGCAGAAACAAGACTGATAGTATCTTAATTAAAAAATAGAAACTCCTCCTATTTCAAGCACTCCATTTTTCTTTAATTTTCCTCTGATTGCCTCAAAAAACATTCGGAGTCTAAGCCTTTCCAAAATACACAAGGAATGATTCCTTATTGATAATGTTCCCTCAAATTTACATTACTACAAAGCAGTCCAAATAAATACATATTTATTCCATATAATTGTGTTGTGAAAATCTTCAAGTCCATACAGTTTTTTTTTGTAAAATGATACATCATCTCGAGGTTCCTTTTAAAAAAACTGCTGGCTTCACATTCTTGCTTCTAGCCGTTATTAAACTTGATCCCCCATTTTAATTTGTAGGGGCTAGATGATACACATTTGAGGCTTCAGAAATTTACAAGTGACCTTTCACGTAACATATGTAAGTCTGTGTAGGGAGTAAATTAGCAGCACCAGAACCAAAACAGAATTATTCTGGCTTCAGCTGTTACAGACCTCAAAAATGCTTCTAAAAATATATTACCAACAAAAGGAGGACCGAGAAGAATCTCTGCCCTTTACAGGATGCAGGGGGGAACATATTGTTCAAAGATGAGGGAAAACGTGAGGTACCCAATATACTGTCCTTGTTTCAGTCTTTACTAGTAGGACCAGTTGTTTGCTGGATATCCATCCTCCTGAGCTGGAAGATAGGGATGAGGAGGAGAATGAAGCCCAAATAATTCAAGAGGAGATGGTTAGCAACCTGCTGCACCACTTAGACATACACAAGTCTGAGATAAGTGGCAGAAGTGCTCACTCAGCCACTTTTTATCATCTGCTAACAGTCCTAGCTAACCAAGGAGGTACTGGTTGACTGGAGAATGGTCAATGTAATGGCCATCTACAAGAAGGGTTTGAAGGAGATCTGGAAAACTGCAGACCTGTCAGTCTGACCTTGGTGCTAGGGAAGCTTATAGAGCAGATCATCTAAAGTGCCACTACACACATGCAGGACAACCAGGTGATCAGGCCCAGGCAACATGGGTTCATGAAGGGCAGGTCCTGCTTGATGAACAGGATCTCCTCTTATGCCAAGGTGACCCATTTACTGGATGAGGGGAAGGCTGTGGTTGTTGTTTACTTGGACTTTAGTAAAATATTTGACTGTCTACCACAGCGTCCTCTTGGAGAAACTGGCTGCTCATGGCTTGGATGGGTGGATGCTTCACTGGGTGAAAAATGGGATGGATGTCTGGGCCCAAAGAGTGGTGGTGAATGGATGTAAATCCAGTTGATGGCTGGTCACAAGCAGTGTTCCCCAGGACTCAGTTTTGGAACCACATTTTTTTAATATATTTCTCCATGATCTGGATGAGAGGATTGAGTGCGCCCTCAGTAGATTTTCAGATAACACTAAGTTGAGAGGGAATGCTGC
This sequence comes from Ramphastos sulfuratus, assembly GCA_013399055.1. Taxonomy (NCBI): domain Eukaryota; kingdom Metazoa; phylum Chordata; class Aves; order Piciformes; family Ramphastidae; genus Ramphastos; species Ramphastos sulfuratus. The sequence continues at coordinate 35,594 of WBNM01041165.1, forward strand.
CATGCTTGAGGGTAGGAAGGCTCTATGGAGACACCTGGACAGGCTGGATTGGTGGACTAAGGTCAAGGCCAAGTGTTGGGTCCTGCACTTGGGTCACAATAACCCTGTGCAACACTACAGGCTTGGGGAATCAGTGGAGTGGCTGGAAAACTGCCCAGTAGAGAAAGACCTGGGGATGCAGGTTGACAGGTCCCTGAACATGAGCCAGAAGTGTGCTCAGGTGGTCAAGAAGGCAAATAGTATCCTGGCCTATATCAAGAACAGTTTGATAGGTAGGCCCAGGGAAGTGATTGTCCCCCTGGTAAGGCCATGCTTTGTGTATTGTGTTCTGTTATGAGTCACTCACTATAAAAAAGACTTTGAAGTGCTGAAGTATGTCCAGAGAAGGGGAATGAAGCTGGTGAAGGGTCTGGAGAACAAGTCTTTTGAGGAGTAGCTGAGGGAACTGATATTGTTTAGTTTGGAGAAAAGGAGTTTGAGGGCAGAATATCTCTCTCTACAGCTACTTGAAAGGAATTTGTAGTGAGGTGAGTGTTGGTCTCTTCTTACAAGTAACGGATGAGAGGAAATGGCCTCAGGTTGCAGCAGGGAAGATTTAGAAGAAACTTCTTTGCTAAAAGGATTATCCAACACTGGAATAGGCTGCCCAGGGAGGCAGTTGAATCACCATCCCTGGAGGCGATTAAAAGACACATAGAGGCAGTGCTAAGGGACATGGTTTAACACCAGAACTGGTAGAGCGAGGTAATGGTTGGAGTCTATGATTCTTAAAGGCCTTTTCCAATGGAAACGATTCTATGACTCTATGTTCACCAATTTACATGCTTACCTTTAATATACTGAATGCACCTTGGTTTGACTGAAAGATTATTTTAGTATAACAAATGCACTTTAGGAAAACAAATAAAAGAGCCAAACAACTGCACACAGAATCATAGAATCGGCCAGGTTGGAAGAGACCTCCAAGATCATCCAATCCAACTTATCACCCAGCCCTATCAAATCAACTACACCATGGCACTAAGTGCCTCATCCAGTCTTTTCTTGAACACCTCCAAGGACGATGACGACTCCACCACCTCCCTGGGCAGCCCATTCCAATGGCAAATCACTCTCTCTGGGAAGAACTTCTCCTAATATCCAGCCTATACCTCCCCCAGCAGAACTCAAGACTCTGTCCCCTTGTTCTTTTGCTGGTTGCCTGGGAGAAGAGACTGACGCCCACCTGGCTACAACCTCCTTTCAGGTAGTTGTAAAGAGCAATGAGGTCACCCCTGAGCCTCTTCTTCTCCAGGCTAAACATGAAAAATATGAGAATCCTACAGATTGTTTCCACCTTCCTGAATACTGTAAAATGTCTGAACACTGAATGTATCTCCTCCAGAGACCTTTGATCACATTTCTAGATTGCGTAGACCCTTAGCTAGTGTACTTCTGGCTGATGTTTGGGGATAGCCCAGCTGTCTCGGGAGAGCTGTGGACATGAGCATAGACTGCACAGCAACTCGAGGGATTTTCCAAGTGAACTGCAGCCTTTATTAGCTTCTAATTTTGGACAATCTCGTAAATGTCCTTTCAAAAGAAATTGGCAGTCTGTGGAAGTAAATTGTTTTAAAAATATATGTAGATTGTTATATAGCAAAACTGGTTAGATGGATACAGTTACCATCCAATAAAATGTTGGTGTGAAATTATCATGCTTTATTCCCTATTTTGGGCTGAGACTTGAAATTCTATTCTTTTTTTTTTTTTTTTCTTTTCCACAGGATCTTATAGATGTGTTTTTTTAGCATCTTGGTCTATTACCAAAACAAGCAGGTTGCTATTTCATGCATTGTTTTCTTGTTGTCTGTGTCTGTGACTTTGTGGCTTCTGTCTTTGACAAAAAACATCATGATGAACCTTTATTATTTTTTAGGTGTAATTAGTAAGTGTGCTAGCCTTCAGCTATCACCCATAGAAGTGAGCAGGGAGTTGCAAAAGTTTCTGAAGGAATAATGGAATCCCATTGTGAATCAATCTCTATATTACAGAATGAGGCTTACGTATATATTTTAGTGAAGTATTTATGGAAGCAGAAAAATACCTGTTCTCCCCTCAGGGCACTGAGGCTCTGGTGCCTCATTCAGTAGTGCTTATCACTCAAGGTGCAGAATGAGGAAAAAGTAAACAACATTGAATAGGCTGCAGAAAGAATAAGCACATCAAAAACTGCTTCATCTGCATTGTATTGAGGTGCTTAGCAGAGCTCTTATTCAGCCTTTCTACTCAGAAAAGAAACCATTACACAAAAAATGATGTTGCAGAGAGGGTGCCACAACTTGTCAAAACTGTGGAATGCTATTCATTATTGCTTATTCATGTTGGTATGAATGACACTGTAAGACCAAATTCAGCCAGAATCAAGAGAAACTATAAGGTCCTAGGGGGAAAAGGTAAAGAATCTTGGAGCTCAAATCATCTTTTCTCCCCAAATCATCTCTGGGGGCAAGCAGAAATAGACATGTGATGCAGATCAACTTCTGGCTATATGGCAGGTGTCACCATGAGGGTTTTGGCTTTTATGACAATGGCACCTTCTATGAAGGCTATGACCTGCTAGGAAGGGATGAAATCCACCTGTCTAAAAGAGGCAGTGGAATCTCTGGCAGCAAGCTGACCATCTTGGTGAAGTGGGCTTTAATCTGAAGGGCTTGGGGGGAAGAATCCAAACTGGCAATGCCAAAGCCACCATCACCACCACAACCAATGAGGGAATTAACCAAGCTAACCAGAGTAGTGTAAAATATGCCTCAGCTGTCTCCCTAAATGAGAAACAAAACCCAAACACCTAAAGTGTGTGCATACTAATGCATGAAGTCTGCGAAATAAACAAGAGGAGCTGGAGCTCTGTGTCCACTCAGGAAGTTATATCACAGGAATAACTGAAACTTGATGGGACAACTCACATGGCTGAGGGATCATGATAGATGACTACAGACTGTTTCTTGAAGACAGGCAGGGTAGAAAAGGTGGTAGAGTTGCACTCTATGGTCAAGGGAGTCTTGAAAGCAATCAAAGTCAAATATGGTAACTGTGGAAGTGCTATCAGATGCCTTTGGGTCAAAATTGGAGGGATTGTCTCCAAGGGAGTCCTTAAAGTAGGCATCTGTTACCAACTAGCAAACCAAGATGACACAACCAATGCAGTAATTCTCGAGTCACTTAAGCAAGTCTCAGGTCATTAAAGCCTGGTTGTTATGGGAGACTTTACCTACCCAGACATTTGCTGGAAGAACAACACAGCAGTTCAACTGTCATCCATCAAGTTTCTGGAATGCATAGAGGACTTGTTCCTCATACAAAAGTTAGATATGCCAGCCAGGAGTGAGGAACTGCTGGACTTGCTGCTCACTAACCAAGAAACCTGCTCTGTAATAGCTTGGTTAGTGACAGCCTCAGCTCCAGTGATCACAACTTCATGGAATTTGAGATACTGCTGAAAACACTAAAAGTTAGTTTCAAAACAAAGGGTTTAGATTTTAGAAGAGGAAACTTTAGCCTGCTCATGGCTCAGAAGGGATCCTAGAGGAAGCTTCCAGGGAGGACAAAGGAGCAAGCGAGTGCCGGGAGTTTTTCAAGAACGCTCTGCTAGACACACAAACCCAGTTCAGTTCATCCTCTCTAAAGGCAAGGGAAGTAGGTGGAACAAGAGATCTCCTTAGCTTAACTCTGAGCTTCTGTGTCTGCTCAGAACCAAAAAGGAAATATGCCGAATATGGAAAAGTGGAACATTACCTACTGAAGATTACAAGGGCATTACCAGGATATGCAGAGATGCAGTTAGGAAAGCAAAATCTCAGCCTGAACTGGAACTGGCCAAAGATGTCAAAACCATCAAGAAAGGGTTCTTCAGATACATTAACAACAAGCAGAAACATAAAGAATCTATAGATCCACTGTTAAACAGGAAAGGTGAACTAGTCAACAACACTGAAACGGCAGAAGTCATCAACAGCTTCTTCAGCTCTGTCTTTACCAACACTGTTGGATCTCAGGCCATGGGAACAAAAATGCAGATTAGTGCAGATACAGGCCCAACTTCAGTGAAGGGAAAGTTGGTTTGTCAACTGTTACAGAAGCTTGATCTATACAGCAAAGAAGGCCGATATGATGCTGGGCTGCATCAACAAAGACATTACCAGCAGAGATAAAGTCATTGTCCCAATCTACTCAGTGCTTGTTAGGTCACACCTGGAGTATTGCATGTAGTTTGGTCCCCACTGTACAAAAAAAAGATGTGGACAAGCTGGAAAGGACCACAAGAATGATTAGAGGGCTGGAAGACCTGCCATATGAGGAAATGCTGAGAGAACGGGGTTTGTTCAGCCTTGAGAAGAGAAGACTTAGGGGAGACCTTATTACCACATACAGATACATAAGGGGTGGCTACCAGAAGGGTGTAGACACCATTTTACAAGGAGTCACATGGAAAAGACAAGGGGTAATGGGTATAAGTTATTCCTTGGGAGATTCAAATTGGACTCTATAAGGAAATTCAAATGAGAACAGTTAGACATTGGAATAATCTCCCAAGAGAAGCAGTAGATTCACCTATATTGGTCAGTTTTAAGACTCACATTGACAGGTGCAAGGCCATTTCATTTAAACTATACCGTAGTCAGGAAAGGTTGGACTAGATAATCCTTAGGGTTTCTTGCAACCTGGCATTCTGTGATTCTGTGAGAAACAGCAGTGGACACCCAAAACATTACTTCTTGTTAGCAAGTAAAAGTTAAGCCGGGAGGCCAAAAGAAGTAGTTTTATAGTGGGAAAGGAAAGTACTAATTAGTATATCATTTTCATTATATGTATATGTATATAGTACATATGATAGAATATATTATGTTATTATATATGACATATAATGCCATTTAAATATCCTATTCTATTCTATAATCAAAATTATATTGATATATGTTCTTTTATTTATTTATTCCACATGTGTATACATATGCCTATGTATATATACTTGTAATTAGGAGGGGAACTCGTCCACCTCTGATAGATATCACATTCCTGCGGGAACATGCATTTTTTAAAATGTATTCCAGCAGGCTCAGAAGACAATGAGACCAGAGAATCACAGAACTTTAGAGGTTGGAAGAGGCCTCCAGAGATCATTGAGTCCAACCCCCTTGCCAAAGCAGGATCACCTAGGGTAGTTTACACAGGAATGCATCCAGGCAGGTTTTGAAAGTCTCCAGAGAAGGAGACTCCACAACCTCTCTGGGCAGCCTGTTCCAGTGCTCTGTCATCCTCACTGTAAAGAAGTTTCTCCTCACATTGAGGTGAAACCTTCTACATTCCAATTTGTAGCTGTTGCTCTTTGTCTTGTTGCTGCTGACCACCAAAAAAGTGATGGGCTCGTTCCACTTAGCCACCCCTCAGATATTTATGTACATTGATCAGATCTCCTCTCAGTCTTCTCTTATCTAGACTAAACAGCCCCAGATGACTTTTGTTGGGATGGATATGTGGATTCTCAGAATCCACATTCTCAGAACGCACACAGGGATATATGCAGAATACTTCCTAAAGACAGATCTACCGAAGTACTGCATTAACCATGACTGCAATAGAACACTGTGAACCAAAGGCAGTGAGTGCCCTTTAACATGACCCTTGAGAGTTCATCCCCAGCATGGGAAAATAAGCAACTTTTCAGATGAGGGTTTCACAATACTAGCTAAAGATAAATCACTAACTTCGAGGACATTCAGCACTTTCGCTTAGGATGGCTTAAGAGTTTCCCTAGTTTGCCTTCAGGAAGAAAGTTGGAAGCAAGCCAGTATTAATTACATCAGAAAGATACAGGTAGATAGGGGGGAGGAGTCATCTTTTGCCTCTGCATTTTCAGAATGTGTTCTTCTCTACAGATAAGGACAAGCAAGTTTTATGTGGCAGTTTGCAGAGATATGTTGACACAGACTGAGGTGCAGAGAGGGAGTTTGCTCAGCCATCAGAGCACTGCAGAAATCCTAATAGAGAGCTCAAGGCAATAACAATCAGGCATTGCTATCATAGGAGCTTTAGGGTTTTTTCTACTGCTTCTTTACTAATTTCTGATGCGATTTTATTGACTGTGATTAGATCTGTGCCTAAAGTTTCTTAATGGCTAATCCTCATTAAAGTTTCTTGTGTCAGTTCACTGTAATGTCATTGGTGATGGCAATGTTGTTTAATAAGCAGTGTGAATGCTTTGCCTACTGAGGAAGGGTGGTAAACAACGTTGCATAAAATTTATCTGGCTATGCAAACTTCAGGCAGTAACTTGTGTGGTGTCCTTTTACAAGGCACTATCAATTTTGTTTTCTGCAATTTTGGAAAAAGAAGCAGGACTGATAAACAGGTAGAACAGAATGTCAAAACTAGGTAGGCAAAATCATAAGTCAGTTGGAAGATTAAAAAAGAGGAAACTGATTTATCCAACAGAAAAATCCTACAATATTTCTAGGCTTTATATAGATACTTTATTTTTAACCTATAGAGGACAGATGGAACAACAACAACAAAAAAAAAAAAAAAAAGAAAAAGATGTCTATGACTAACCAAGTCTCTGAACATGAACAAGGCAACTCGAAATGGAAAAAAACGTGGGGTTTTCTAGCATGTAACTCTGCTATTTTTGCCTGCTTCTGTATAGTACATTTTCTCATGACTATTTAAAAATTCTGCTTGGTTGTAAATAGATTTCAAAATCCACCCTGGGAAGCAGTGCAACAGCCAGTTGGAATCATCACACAAGTATTTTATATCTGATAGCCAGCAAATTTGTACATGTATATATATATATATATATATGTGTGTGTGTGTGCGTGTGTGTATATATATACATATATATATACACACATACTTTAGATGCAATACATGGAAAGTATATATTCATGCTTTAAATGTCCTGTCAGAAGAATGTGAAACAAAAGAACAAGGAAAAGAAAAAAAAAAAAAAGTTGCATAAATGTTTGATTCCTGTTTATGGGAATTCAATAATTTTACATTTGAATTCTCATAATGGGAATTTCTTGAATAAAAATGGTGACATATGGCCCTTAAAGTCACCATTAATCCTTAATCCATAATAGTCAAGTCACTTTATAATTATAGTAGGCAGACATAAATTACAAAGTATGTGTCTAATTACATAGGACCATAGAGTGGGTTGGGTTGGAAGGGACCTCAAGGATCACCATCACCTAGTTCCAACTCCCAGCCATGGGCAGGACCACTGTCCTGCAGTGAGTTGCTCCAGTCTGGCCTTGAACATAATGATGTTGTTTCAGAATCAAAATAATGTATATTTTTAAATACTTCCTTTTATGTTAGCAATATCATGGGAGAAATCCCATAAATACTCTGTAAGATTTTGGCTTGGCCAAGCCTTAGAACATGACTGCACTTCCATGTAATGTATGTTTTCAGGTATTTGTGGCAATGATACTTTTATTTTTATTAACAGACAACACTATAGCACTGAAAAATCTACCTGAATCTGCTCAAATGTTTTCATACTTTAAGTGGATCTGTGCAGTAATGCACTTTCAGAAGAATTCTGCTGTTTATGTTTAATTGAAGATCTGATGATGCTCAGGTTAACTCAGGTGCAATGTTGGCTGTGACTGCTTGATTGTACACATTAAGAGCACTGGATGCATTAATTGTGGAGACCCAGTACTTTAATGTCAGATCCAACCACTATCGTAACAAATTAGCCTGTATTTTAAAGTAGAAATGTTGGGGTTTGAACTTCTTTCATATTCTTTTGATTATTCACTGGTTATTCAGATTTTTAGAAACATAACTTTCAGACTGTATTTACTCATAGACAGTTTATATATTCTTTTTCCTTTGCCTTTATTATAATTTTCCTTAAATAATTATTTATCTTTTCCAGTGTTGACCCTATTATGTGTTTTAGTAGCATCATATTTCCCCTTAGCTACTTTTCCCAGCAGTAAAGAAGTTTTTGTCTATTGATCTGTACAAGGCTCTGTTCTCAAATGACCACCTCAATGTCCCAGCTCTGTTTTTGTCTCTAAAGTCATCTTTCCTAACACAAGTGAACAGAACTGCACACGTGGTAGTGCCAAAATCACCTACGACAGTGTCACATCCACATGTTGTCAGGCATTTGAACAGGCTGCCCAGGGAGGTGGTGGAGTCACCATGCTAAAAAAAGCATGTAAACATGACACTTTGGGACATGGTTTAATGGCCATGGTGGTGGTAGGTCAATGGTTGGACTTGATGGTCTTAGAGGTCTTATTCAACCTAAACAGTTCTATGATTCTCTGATTTCATCCCACATTTGGCTTTTTATGTAAACCAGCCATTGACTCTCTTCAGCACACCTAAACACACCAGTGTTACACAAATGGCTCAATAACACTGTATCTACTAAATTTTTTTTTTCTCTTTAGTTATCTTCAGCTAGTAAAGTGATAGATCTTGGCAGAGATTTCTTGGTCTTGTCCTTAAGTACATGTCTTTGAATGTCACGTTAATGATTTTGATTTGTTGTGATATAGGTTTAGATATAATATCCCTATGATACCCTAGTTCTTCCCTTAATGGTATTTGTCAACTTACTACATTGCTCAACTTTCTGTCACAGTCAGCTACAGTGTAGAAGTAATATTTTTTTAGGGGGGGGGGAGAAATCAACGAAACTCCCACACTCAGGAATCTGGCATATAAATCTTTCTTTTGAAGATTAGTTAGTTCACTTCTGTGAAGCTACCAAAGATATCCAAAGGTGAGTGAGAAATAGGTTTTCAAAATTGCTGTGGCACTCACTGCCCACCATTTAAAGACACATAAGGATTTGCTTTGCAAGCAGTACAAATATCTTGCAATGCATTAGATATATTTTTCCAAATGCTAGAAGCCATAAGTAGGAGCCTTTTTTCAATTCTTCCTACATTTCTGACAGAGCAGAAATACAAACTTCCCACCCTACCAAGCAGTCCTGCATCACACCTGCGCTTCACAGTTCACATTGATATCTCCTGTGCATCCTGTTCTGATAAGCCCTGTAGAAAGCTTTTCCTGGGACAGAGATTGTGAAGGCACTCACATGTAAAAGCATTTATATGTGAGATACAGCATTTCTGATCACTGAAACGTAGAAGTCCATCTGTTCATTTAGCCCCTGATTTAGTGCCTTTAAGATGCTTCTCTCTTTCAAAGTATGTAAGTACATCACATGTGTGGTTGGGATTACTTAATCTTTTGTTATACAACCTCACAGTACCAAATCACAAGCAATCAGGGACAGGTAGACAAGAAGAGAGGTATTTGAACTTAGACAAGTATGAGGCAATGTGGTGTTGAAAAAACATATCCTGGCCCTGGATAATCTGATCACTATCCAGCACTTTAAATTGAGCAGAAAGGATGATCCATATTGTAGATCGTGATCTCAAGAAGATATTTTATCTCTAGAGTTTTAAAGTGGGTTTGTTCTCTTGTTGCAAATCTGTGTTTGCAGATAACATGTATAACTTCATTCTTATACAGCCATGCAGTTAAGTTTCTCGTTTCCTGGTATATAGCAATCATTAAAGCAACATTACTTGAACATTGACAAAGTGTCCTTTAGGTGAATGGCTTTCTCTAGTGCATCCCTATGCAGCAGAGCACACCTCCATTGAATTGCATGGTTTGCTTTTAGGTATACAGGAATTTACAAACAGAGCAGTATTATCCAGGAAATTTCTTTGTCACACAGAAAGAAACAGCTGAGAAAAGTGCTATCACTACAAGCATCTCGCTGAACACTTGTCAAAGTTAAGTTTCTAAGTCATTTAAAAGTTCAAATAAAAATTTTCACCCTAAATGTCACTAACACTAGGGCTTATACACACAAGTCATGTAGGTTTATTTTGCGATTATTATCCTACAAGTGCTTTTTAAGGAATTACTTTATTACATTTGACAATTAATTTTTTTCCATAAATTTCTCATTCAACAGGAGGGCTCAAACTGAGGCATACAGTAATTGACATTTCTTCAATCATTTCTATAAAGTGTTCATTATGGTCAGGAACTTGCTCATGCAAAATCTTATTCATCAGATGCACTGTTTCTATGCATTCAGTTATAAGAGTTTGTTCCCATTTGCTTCTGTGCTGGTTTGAGGCTAATTGGAATATGGAACACTTCTTTGAGTGACGAAAGACATTGCCAGTGCAAAGTCAGTACCACTATGAGACAGTGGTCTGCTTCTCTTATACCTGATTATCATTTGCAGAGTTGCTAATTAAATTATAACAGCCTATGTATCAGCCAATAAGCAAACAGACCTGAATTTGTTTTCTGGTTAAGTTAATTTCCCCAATTTCCTTCTTCATTTACAGAGCAAGAAAGTGTATTAGCTTAGGCAGAAGTGAACAGAGAGTTGCACAGTGTCATATAGAAAGTGTTGCTTTATGAAACGCAACTGTATCTCAACACATTTGCATATCTGCAAAGAGTGTCTGAAGAATTAACCATTCAGCAATAGTGCTACAATTTTTTTAAACCATACTTATTGTGCCAAAGTGTAAAAAACTTTACAGTCACAACAAACTATATTCTAATCTGTTTTGCACAAATTGTGTGTTTTATTTCATTACATTAAAACAGTAAATAGTATGCATACCCTGTCCTGCAAATGAAAAGAAAACCTATCTGTGCATAAAGAAGCAAAATAACAAGAAATAAGTTGTCTTCTTTTTTCCCCTTCCTTTTGAAAAGATTTTATTTATTTTTAATTTTTTTTTTATGTAATCCACACAGTTGATGTCAGGATTCTTTAAGCAATATTTAGTTCAGCAAAACTCAGAAAACATACTAGACTGTAGTTTAATTGTAAAATCAGTACAGATCATTCTGATTTACCAGACTATCTCAACAGTGAGAGTGGTAAACAACACTGAATTCGTTATGCCAATAAAACCCTTGTGAGATGGATATACACTACAGCACCTTTACTCACTCCTCATTTTCCGGTGCCCAGTGCCAAGAGATGTTAGTCTAATCAAAAAATTTGAAGGGGAGGTTAAGAAAATGGAGATACTCTGCACCACCATTGCTTCTGTCCATAAACATAACAGATGAGCTTTTCTCTCTCCTTTGTGTCAAAATTGCTGCAAGTTAATAAATTTGACTTTGGCAAGGAACGGAAAACTCCATACTCTGTTACTAATCTCCTCAGCCAGTTCCTTCATCCCACAAATCTGTGTCTTTTGGGCAAGATGCAGTTCTGTGGCACTTGGGTTTAGTCTGCACTTCGTCATGTGTTTATACTCTTTATGCAAAAATTATTCTGAATTTTAGAAAGCTCTTAAATGGCAACGTCCCTGAGCAGATGGAGGTTGCACAGCACACAAGGAAGGTGGTAATTTAGTCCTGAGGCAAGTCATATTTCTTGGTGGGAAGGTAATACAGTCATAATAGTATTCCATTTTAAGTGTTCACTTGGCTCCAGACCACAAGTCATGGAATTTGTTGTGGTGCACTTCTTGAAACAATCATTTACATCCTAGTTGCTTACAGATGCATGCACTTTAATTTAATTGAAATGTACAGTATTAAGTAAAACACGTTAGGTACCTGAAAGCTGATTTCTGAAACAGCCAAGAGATTCTTTTTTTTAACTGCTAAATTGTGGTTTCCTTGTGATAGATTTTAATGTAGTAAGAACACTCCTTTCTTCCCAATCTGATGTCAGCTGCATCCATTGAGTAGTGTCTGTTTGTACCAGGTTTACAATTTGCTTATTTGAACATATATATTCTTTTTAATATTACATTGAGATGTTAACATGTGAATAACTTGAAAATGTGTCTCTCCTTAAAAAATACTTGTCAAGTGTAACTGACATAAAACTTAAATAAAAACACACTGGAAGCCACATTTACAGATTTATGCATTATTAGCTCATTTGTACAGAGAAATATTTTGAAGTACAAAGAATGCTAATGAGCTGATAGAAATAGAACTCTGGGCTTCTATTTGTCTTGACTGAGTCTCCTAAATTGGAAGGCTAGTGGTAGGTTGCCTCTACGATCACTGGATGAAGTCAGACACATCTAGAAGGCAATTGAACCCACTTCAGTAGGCGATTTGAGGATTTGCTTTCTCGTTCCGTGTTGATCCTGAACATAAGTGCTATGAACCCAAACCAGAACTCAGACTTTACACAATGCCCTTGTATAGTCATGGCATTAAAGTTATACTGTGTGGCTCCTTAGAAATGAGTTGTTGCTTACTTCCAGAAGTGATCCAGGGAATACTAATAGAAAATAGATGTATATGTGTAGGCAGGGGCAATTAATTGATTGCAAGATGGTATTTTCAAAATTTATATTGTATATTAATTTTGGTATTCAAAACTCTCACCACCCCTTACCACTAATTTTAATAATAATCAGGTTCTTCTGCAAGTCATGGAAACTTTATGCAAAGGAATACCTCAGGATCTAGAACAAATAACTAGCAATAATATAACATTAATTGAACTTAATTGAACTGGAAGAGAAGGTTCCTGTGATCAATACACCGCTTGCAGTTAACTGTACCACTTCTTCACTAGATGGACTCGAGGAGCTCCTTTCTGCTTATGGCAGAAGGCAATTGGTGAATTACAAGAGGCTTTAAGTATTTACTCGCAAAATATCTCCCGGCTTGCAGGGCTAGCTACAGCTTCAGACACTACCACTAAACGTTTTCAGGGAATTCTCTCAGTGTTTTGTCAGCTTCTGAGGCTTCTGAGTCTTCCCAGGCTTCACAGGCTGCTGGAGAAAGGAGGCAATCTCTGACCTGATCCTGATCTCTCTGGATGATCTGTGTACCTCCAGTACTTCCCATCTTGGCAGGAGACTTTCAGGTGCAGGCAGGATGTCTTGCAATGTGTAGTCTTATCACAATGTCATGCTGGCTATTCAAGCCTATTGTGTGGAGACATTTAGAACCTGTAAACTCGAGGCGGTGGAGTTTCCAGGCAGTTCAGGATGCACTGAGGCAGTACACTACCAGAAGCAGAAAACAACAGCAGCAGGCAGCAGCAGACATGAATACAATGACAGAGCATGTTGTGTTATCTTCTCATCTCTTTTTATCAATGCAGCCCGAGGCAAATGGGCCTTTGGACACAGAATAGCCAATCAAAATGGCAGTTAACCAAGCTTGACCATATTAGGTGAAGCCATAGGCTTGGTTTACCCAAATTTGGGGAAAACATAGGCCTTGCACAAGGCAGGCACAAGCCAAGTGTGTGTACCTTGTTTACCACAGTATGCAAACAGGAGCAAAACAAGTCTGGGCAAGCCAGAGTCTTTAAACTCAGTGGCTCCAGGTTCTTTGTCCTTTTTCCTGTGATTGCTTCTCCCCATAGCAGAAGGAAGGAGAGCAGAAGAACATGTCTGGGCAAGCCAGGACATGTATAAGCCGTATTTTGGCCTACTCAGGACTACCACAACAATATGGCTTGTTGCAACCAATAGTAATATGCAATGACCTTTAACAAAGAAGTAGGTAGCACACAATGAAGCTGATTTTGTTGAAAATTTGAGGTAAACAAAAAGGTTTTGTTTGCATGCACGTACTTGTTAGTGAGTTACTCCTCTGCATGACTTTCTTATAGAAATGCTTTCATTAACAGCAATCATGCTGTTGACAGAAATAATGGTTTTTTTAATTCTTTTTGGCAGCAATTTCTTACTTCAAGTATCTGTGTCTTTAGTACAGAAATGAGAAGTAGAAGCCTTAATTTTTTTCAAGAAAAGTAATAATGTCATATATATATATGTAATGTTCCACAGGCCATCTGTACATGATAAGCAAAAGTCTGCACCACTTCTGTGTGTATGTGTATAGGTGCATCTAAATATAGGACTTCTTCTATTTAGCAGTGTGTCTGTATGTAAGTTTACTTCTAAAGTTTCCCAGGTAACTTTCTGGAATATGGAACTTTCCTAATTTCTGTGTATTAGAAGCTAATGTGCATTACAACCACTAATCAAATTAACATCATAGCAATTACTCCCCAGACTCACACACTTTCACTTAAACCTGGGAAAAGAATGAAAGCAATTTTTAGGACTGCACAAAATGCACCTTTGAAATAAAGAGGATGTGTTTTGTGGGAGAGTCTAAAAGTATTGTTCAGTTCTCATCACTGATGACCTTATCAAAGATCTCATCTTGAGCCATCCTACCCACTAGCTGATAACACTGAACCCAGTTTTCTGTGTCACTCACTTCATGTATTTGTTTATAGCATGTTTTTATACTGCCAGAAACTCTTGAGGCCTGAAGGCAAATGTTCCCACTTTCAGGAATTATGCAGCTGATTCATACTTGATTGGATTGCTGGATCACAGGAAATGGATTACTGTTAAAAGAAGAGACCAGACCCATGTCAAATATATTTAAATGGAAAGAACATTTCTTTTATAATGTCATTGTTGCTTTGGGTCCAATTCGAGAAAGTAAATCTCTAAGAGTACTGTTAATGCCTTGGAGGCACTGGGAAATCGCTTTTCTGTGTGCTTCAAAAGAATCCTCTAAAGAATTTAAGAAATTAATCCCAACTACCCTGAAATGATCTACAGAAAGTTGCCATTAAGATAACTTATGATTTGTTGAAATCCTACAATATCTGCCAAGCTAATGCGAAAGCCTTTGAGGGAACACATTAAAGGATTCTCTCTGTGGCAAAATATTAAATTCTTGGCAAGGGAAAGCAGAGGATACTCACTTGCCAGGCTTCAGCTTTGCACTGTGAGGCATGCAACAAAGCATGCAATCTGGAGGAACAAGCCTAGAGACTGTGCTACAGACCTTTGAAGCTGTCCTCTCCATTTTGCAAGCTGATCTTCCATACGCTAGCTTCCCATTACTACCCAACCGATGGTCCTTATGGTTTCTGTGGACCAAAAATTTTAACTCCTCACAGAAGATACAGCTGGAACAGATTTCATATCACCCAATATATCTATGGCTATATGCCATAAAAGCAAAATGAAGATTAACTAAAATCAAATTATTTCTTTAAGGTTTTGCCTAGCTTGGTCTTTGATTTTCCACACATTCCTCTTCTGTATCTTACTCAAAGCAAGATCAATTTCTTAACTCAAATTTCCTTTAATATTAGATCTTGCTCACAAAGTGGCCTGAGATTCAAGTACAACATTAACAGTGGGACAGACTTGGATGTGCTATATATATTTAAGAAGTACCATTATATATTCTAAGAATGAAAGTTTCCTCTGAGCGATAAAGGTGAAGTTGCTCTATAGTTATTCTACTTTGTAGATTGACAGGTTGGGAAACTTTCTTGCAATTAAATTGTAGGCCCAGATTTCTTGGTCTGACTGGACTATCCAACTTGAAATGAGAAAATGCAAGATGACTTTATGTTGTGCTCATACTGTACAGATCCTGAAGTCACATGAAGACTAGACAATATCTTGCATAATAGATACAATAATGTACAACCATAAGAATCTTTCTTGCATCTGGCAGCTTTCAGTCCCAATTCCTCTAATTTCTTGAGACACCAAGCTATAAAATTCCTTTCCTCAGATCTATTTTGCTATGAATGGAAGCTTATAAAGGCATAATACAGCACATCTGTGGCCTGAAGTCATATCCCTGAGCAAGGTAAAATTTCATGAGATGAAACCACTGCCTCTAGCAAATCACCAAAGCAGGAAATTTAGGGAAGGACTTCGCCAGCTCTGAAGCAGTTACCACTTTTCTTCCTTTTCATCTAAAAACACTGGGTGCAAAAAAGAGAAAAGGAGAAGCGTGACTGCAGAGTATAGCCTGTGAAATGAGTGATGTGTGTGACTATCCCGGTCTGAATAACGTGTTCTCTCTGAGTAAAGTTTGGCTAAAGGATCTATGGCAAGGAATACTGTATCTTTCCCAGGTACCACTCAAGAGAGTTGCCAATGAGTACAACTGGACATTAGTGAAGAGTATTATTACTTGTTCCAGGATGGAAGCCCAGTGCCCTTTTTTTTTTTTTTTTCCAAACCTATTTTATTGTATTTTCTTCATTTCACACCTACAGAAGTCCTGTTCCCATTATGCATATAAGGATATGGATCAGTCCTGAGTAATTCCACTTTTCTGACCTTACATTTTTGTGGATAAGCCATGAGAATGTGTTCACATCTGCCTGGTCTATAAATCAGTGGTGAATGTTAAGGAGTGGCTGAAAACATTGGGCTCTAGAGCCTGGAGGAATTTCCTCTTCCTTGTTTACCAGGGCAGCTATGAGTCCATACTATTTTTATGGTATCACAAACTGGGACACAGGAAAGGGGACAGATGAGAGAATTTCCTCTTCCTTGTTCAGCAGGGCAGCTATGGGTCCATACTATTTTTATGGCACCACAAACTGGAACACAGGAAAGGGGACAGATGCATGTGCCAACACACATGCATGCACACACGAATGTGCACAGAGGATGTATTTCCTTGATCCTGTCTCACATATACACACTCAGTCATGTGTGGATTTGCCCTTTGCACCTTCTCTTTTGCTTTCATAGAACAAGCAATTATTATAAGAGCCAATTTGGGGCAGACTATAAGAGGAATAAGCTGATAGTGGAGCAGACAGAAAAATTAGTTGTGCTTGTGTGTATGAATGAGTACACATCCCAAAGGAAAATAAAGCAACTACTAATATGTATTTTAAATTAGATAAACATTCTGCAGGAGCATGTAGTAAAATTGCAGATCTCATAACTGTCCTCTAGTGGAATGATTTGAGTGGGATGATTTGAGGTAATGAATGGGAAATGAGTGTTTCATGTCCCCAACTGGAGGGGCCTGTTCAGGAGGTAGGTAATGCTGCCATCTACAATATCTTGTACTTTGGATCCCTAAAATGTTTTTCATAACCAACACTAAAATGAACATATTAATTCGTGGCAAATGGAGATCATTGGATAAGGATGCCTTGATGAGTTATATGTTTTTAAAATATTAATCATAGTCTCCATTGAGTGGAAATATATTTATGTTCTGAAGTATTAATTCATGAAATACATCTAAAGGTGTGTTTTATTTCAGGTTAGTAACTGCTATCAGATCCCTCCCTTTAAATTCCTCTAGATAACCACAGATTAATGATAAATTTATTTCACGTATCTGAGCTTGCATCTGTTTATAAGCCTTCTGGCACAATATCTGATTTCCTTGCCATGTATTTTCAATATATTTGCACACTGAATACTAGCTTAGAGATATGTTGTACTTTTACACAATACACTCAAGAGAAGTAAAGGTTAGAACAGCTGGCAATGATTGATTTTTTTATATAGGAAAATGATATTGAGAACATATTGAGCTGGGAAAGGAATAGAAAAGTTTGGCAAGGGGCCAATACCTAAGTTATTTTAGATGGAAACAAAGTTGGGGGGTGGAAATTGATGTTTTGGAGCTGATAATGCTACGCTTTCTTGTGCAGTTATAAATTATAGAACAAAAACAGATGGAAGTTGGTCCTCTTTTTTTTTTTATGTCTTCCTTATCTGCCATTAATATGATGATCCTGTTAGCTATTAAGAAAACAAGGCATATTGTTTCACTGTGCATAGCCTTCCTTTGAGTTCATTTATCCCATTTCAAGATTCAGACACTCCTTCATGGAGTCTATGACTTAAGAAATACAGAAATCCTTGAATTACATTTAATAGAGCTTCTTAAAATACTTGTGTTAAAATTAATTCCTTTTTAAGACAGTTATAGAAAAAAAAATATGGAAGTTGTTTGTTTTACTAGCCAGAAATAATCCTGAGTTACCAGTATTGAAGTATAGCAGCTGGGAAAGAAGAACCCTAATCCAAAGTGCAGGCTAGAGACTATGCGGCTGGGGAGCAGCTCTGCAGAAAAGGCTATGGGGGTCAAGGGAAGTGTCTTTCTAGAGTATTGCATCCAGTCTTGGCAAAGACAGTGATAAACTCATTCAAATTCAGCAGAGGGTCACCAAGCTGGTCAGAGGACAGGAGAGCTTGCTCTATAAGGAGATGCCTCTGAAGGAAAAGAGTTTCTTCAACTTGCTAAAAAGAATGTTTAATAGTAGTTTGCCATACATGTAGGTAGAGAAACAAATTCTACCAAGTGGTGCAAGGTAGGAGGCTGAGAAACTACATGTGTAAGTGGAATCAAGGCTCGGGTTGAACATTAATTTCCCAGCACAGGAAGGACATGNAGTCAAGTCCTGTGATTTGTGTGTTTTAAGCAAGTTGGCCTAGAGAGCTACTGAGGTCCCTCTTAAGGTGAATGTTTCTGGGGTCAGTGGCACCTGCAGTGGTGGCAGTGCTGTCCATGGTGCTACTGCTACATGGCAGTGCTGTCCATGGTGCATTTCTTTTACTTTTAATTACAGAAATAAAAAAATAATCTGTTCTTCAATTTAAAAAAAAAGGTTTCAACAATTTTCAGTACTAATTATTGCATTATCTTTTATAAAGGTTAACAGAAAAGTGAGTCCTGAACTACAGATAGGCACAGAAACATAAATATAAGAATGTACAATACGATTGTTCAGAAAAAGAATTAGCATGCTAGGTATGATATGTGAAAACCACCTCTAGGATATTTGTAAATTTAATCTTTAAAATCAGCCCAGTGGACAGGTCTTGGAGCTGTTTTGATAGAAAAATATTAATGCCTTCCTTAAAAAAAAAAAAAAAAAAAAAAAAAAAACACAAAAAAAAAAAAAGATCATGTAACATAATGACTTTGTAATATAATTCTTAGAGATATAGTTATATGTTTCCCTTCTAGTTTTGTGTTGATTTTTTTTTTTCAAATATTCAGTAAGGCAGCATTGAGTCATCATATGGTGGCCTTTAGTGTGGGGGAGAATGTGGCAAGTTGAGATTTATGTTTAAGTTCCATTAGTGCACTTCTTTATTGTTAATATAAGTTCAGTCAGTAGTGAATGCAAAGCGAAGGATCAACAAGTTTTAAATAAGCAATCAATTCTCAATATCTCATTCACAAAGGAAAGTAATTGCTCAGGGTGTTTAAGAACCGCAGCATTTCTCATTAGGTCTTATTAGTTGAAATAAGTAGAGTGGATTATACCATTTTTCATGATGTTCTACAGCAATAACACGTAACTTTGCATGTGATAAATACCTTACCATAGTGCATAGTGTCAAATGAATTAACACATCTTATCATTTGGAACTGATGAAGCAAATTCAGTAACTGAAAAAAAAATCCAACCAAACATGCTAGAGAAACAGCAAAGCAAAGCAATCAATATTAATAGCAGAATCTAATGATCTTTTAAAATGTTCTCAGCAAAAATTACTCAGACATCCACTTCCTATGTACATCTGACTTAACCCACATTTCTTTCTATCTTAAGAGAAGCTTCACAGCACACACGTTCATCCCAAAAGAAAAACCAGAGTAACAGGAATCACAATCACAAACTGAGCTGGCCCCTCTTCATTAGTTAAAGGTATGGTAAAATGGTTGGTCCTAGGCACTCTTGCGAGACCCAGAATTACAGCTCTTGCTATTCCATCTTAGCCTTCTTTCCTCCTCTTAATTCTAGGTTTCTACAGACAAGTGTCTGCTGTGCCTTTCTTCCAGTTTAGCTTTTATCTACCTAAACCAGTAGAAGCATCATGAAGACAATTTTTTTTTTTTTGATCTGCCTACTCATTGCCATATTTAGGCCAAAGTATCAAAAAAAGTTCATTAATTTTATATGCCTTCACCATTTATTTTAAGAAACTGGGTCCTGCATTTTGATAACCTTCATCATATCTATAATCAAAGCTATGAAGTTTCAAGAACTAAGAAAATTAAGCTTCCCATAATTCAGGCTGAGTCTCAGGAAATTATGTTTATGCTGAAAGAAGCCTGCCACATGACTCTCTCAGGCTCTTACATTTGTCTGTAAAAAGTTTTTCTTAGCCCTAGCATTCTGTTTTTAAAGAACATAAAATGTCCTTGGAGCTCTAATTGCAGTACTCCTCTCAATCTAGACAAGACTTTAAAGTGTGCACTTAGACGAATTATTGTAAGGAATGCTGTGGTGTTAAGAACACAGAGGAGAATGCTTAATTAGTCTACAGTGGTTGCCTACTTACATGCTGATATTGACATTCATTTTATCTCTTCTGAGCTTAGCCATCATCATTTCAGTGGGCTTGCAAACATCTAATTTAGCAAAACCACAAAATGTAGCAAAGCCAGAATAACTTCAATTGATTTTCAGACTCTGCAGTGACAACAAAACAAACAACAAAACAAACAAACCAACCAAAAAATACCATCCCACTACCTCTGCCAGGCTTTCTGGAAACTAAATACATCCTGTGCACTGCTGGAACATTCTGTTCCACAGAACACTCCCACTCTCTTGCATGTGCTTTCAATAGTATCATCTTCATAGTGACATTTTCTGTGGAAGGAACTAGAAAGGTACCAACTCTTTGCTCCCTTTTCACAATATAAGAGTAATTTAATAACAACAAATCCATCACTGGCTGACAGAAAGCAAATTAACTTGGCAGCTTGAACCTAATATTTGGACTGAAAGAGCAAATAGTCTCCATATATTTCAAGACATTTCTAAAATTTTCTTCAGAAAGAGTTCCCTCTCTATCAAAAAAAGTCCTGTTTTCCTTCAAAATTTCTACAAAATTGGAGAGATAGTTTGTTTTTGTTTTTTTTTTTTAAGATGATCAACACCTGAAGGCATTGGTTTTCAATTGACTTTCATTACTGGAATTCACTCCAGCAAGTGCTTAGCTGCTTTAGAATCATAGAATGGTAAGGTTGGAAGGAGACCTCAAGGATCATGCCTAACAGAATAATGCCTCTGTTTGCTTCCTCTTTGCTTTCATAATAAGAAGATCAGATATTTGAACAGAATGGTTTCCAATAAATAGTTTCTTAAGGTGCAGAGAACTGTATTGCCCACTCCATAGAAAACCCTCTGAAGTCTTCAGTTTGTTGTGAATTGTTAGAATAGTTCCTCTGGTTTGTTCTTCACTTTGGTTTACTGACTTCTCTGGAAATACATTATGATTATTCAAAATGCAACTTTTAATGTAAGTATCTTCTTTCTTGCATAATCAGAAATAGCTTATACATTAAATTTGCTACACTGGAAAGCAAAACCTGAAAACTTCACAGAATCACAGAATAGTTGACTCTCAAAGCAACCCCTTGGCATTAGGTAGTTAATTCTCCCCCACCCCACCCCCTGTTTCAAAACATGCTCAACCAAATACAGCAGGTTCCTCGGGACATTGTCTATTTAATTTTTCTAATTTGCACAAAGATGGAGACTGCACAACCATTTCAGCTATCAGGAGGTTGAATTCTGTTTGCTTCAGGCTTTGCTTCCTTTAAGCTTACAAAAATTGAACGAAATACCGATTCATTAAAATGATAACAAAATCTGGAGAACAAGCATAGAAAATTATGGAGCAGTGTCTGCATCCTCATGTTAAGTAATTCTTTATTCAGCTGTGAAGTAAGCAAGAGACAGCATTAATCCTGCCTCGTGCCCATGTGTGTGCACACATACATACTTGTATATTGATTTAACCTTCTATATTTATGCATTTAGATACATATGGTTCATTTAGAAAACATTTCTAAGAACAAGTATGCTTTAATTACATATAAAGAACAACCAACAACAACAAACTTTAAACCTGCAGAAGACCATATATGAGAGCATTCATGCCCATAGACAAACCTCCTTGACTAAGCTGCTGCTCAAAAGTTGAACTTTATGTGATCAGGAACTGTTAATAGTGTTGTTAAACTGATTGCTAAAGAAAATGACCCAGTAATAAACCCAGTTAAGTATCCATCCTCTAAAAATCTCTGTCATTGCCTCCTCAAAGTTTAGATCATTGATTTTTGGTCTATTGGATCAACAGAGAATGCCTAGATGCATTTTTGAACAAAGGGACACAGGTTCTTCACCCTAAAACATTTTGTGATGATTTGGGAGTTCCNTTTCCAGAAGGTTTCATCTTGAGTATTACATCTGTGAGATTAGACCACAAAGACTAAGATAGTGGGCAAAGTAGGAGAGATCCAAAGCACAGATGGACTTTATAAATTAACTCAAACCATCTGAATTGTGCTAATTATGTAGGTTGTCTCCCCAAAATAATTCCAATAGCTGTGGGTAATTTCAAAGTAATTTTTTAATAGATATATATCTATTTTTCCTTTTAAAAAATCATGTTTATAAGAAAATTATATTTGTCTGAAGCAGACTTTTAATATAATCTCATATGGCAGAATTCAAAATTCATCGTGTATGACACAATGTGGTAAGAGTGCTGCTAACTACATCTGTAAGTTATAAAATGTTTGGGCTTAGTAGTCACATCAGCCTTAAGAAGCTATGGCTTAAAACAGATTATACATATTGCTAACAACTGTTTCTGAAGCTGTTGTAAAAAGATAATGCGTGGCCTAATACCCCAGGGTTCTTACCAGGGTTCCTCTCAGAATATGATTGAGGTAACATTTTTGATCCATTTTCACCTGG
This sequence comes from Ramphastos sulfuratus, assembly GCA_013399055.1. Taxonomy (NCBI): domain Eukaryota; kingdom Metazoa; phylum Chordata; class Aves; order Piciformes; family Ramphastidae; genus Ramphastos; species Ramphastos sulfuratus. The sequence continues at coordinate 58,182 of WBNM01041165.1, forward strand.
TTAGTTTTACAACAAATGTGGGCAATCATAAAGTCTTGTTTATGCAAGGTTAAATAATAGTTTTACAAACTATTTACAGAGCCCTTTGCTGTTCAAGACTACTTACAAGGGTAATAATACTGCCACACCATAGTTAAGAATATTACCTTTACTTTTCTGAACAGTAGGGCTCATCCAGCTTTTAAATAGACAGCAGTACAATAGGGATCTCAATGGCATTTGAAACAAAATAAATCAGATATTACTTGATAAGGTTATTATCTGGAAGGTAAGATATAAAATCTGATCTAATACAGGCCTGAGCAGGGAAGATTTTAATATCTGCTTTAGGAATATTGGCACAGAATACTAGAAATGTACCTTAAGGTATGTTTTTGTTCCTGGATCCAGAGCAGATAAATAGATGCCAGCTAGGATTTTCCAGTATCTTGTGGTTCATAACTAGTTCATCTCTCACAGTGATAACAGGAAATTCTATTTGACTTTGCCACAAAGTCAGAATTTTTCAGGTTTTAATGCTAAGTATTGGACTAGAATCTGGATCAGCCTAGGAGTCCCTGAAACTATAGGATCTCCACAGGCAGTCTAGAAAGGTATTTAAGGATTCTCCATGTCAGAAATCCCTAAGGTGTGCACACCAAAAGCAGAAATGGGATAAGGAAGAATAGGTGGTCTAAGGCTGCTACTGTGCTGTGACAATGCCTAGCTCTGGCATCACACGCAGGGCTTATACAGCTGAGGCACTTCAGAGACCTTCTAATGTGACCTATTTGGCCAATTTTAAGCCCAGATTCTTAGCTCAAGACCAAGAAAACTACATGAAATGCAGTAAGTATATAAACTCAAGAAAGAATTTGTTCAATTTATTTTTTTTCTCATTAAAACCCTCTACTGTTCTCAAAACCTTGTTTCAAGAACAAGTATCTCCAGTTGCTTTAAAGGGGATGGGACCCAAGACAGGAAATGTGAATAAAATCATACTAATGATAATTAGCTATTGACACATGAATAGCATGATATGTACTTGACAATCTACCCTTCAGGTTGAGATCTCAGTCTACCTGAAGGATTATTTTTTCAGGCACAGAAGGCTGAGCTGTTCCCTGAAGGACTGACCAACATACAGGTCCACAAAAATGTAATGACCAAAGAAATGGTCATGAAATCATGGATGTCATGATTGTAAGAAAGTGATATATCTACATCATCATGTATCTGCATAATTTTGTAATCTCTATTCTCTTTCGTTTGTTGTGCTCTTTGGGAGCATGTCAGGCTGAGAATTTGTGACATGGTGTTACAGCTACAGTTTCATGTACTAACTGGGCAAACCTGCTGAACCTGACACTTAACAACTCAGGAAACAGATTCCAAGATCCTCAAGGATTTGAGGGAGTAATGCAATATAAATCCAGAAAGGAAGTTTAGTCCTTTGTCCTTTTTCAAACTTCAGCTTACAGTTGGCATTCTGGTGTACGTTTAAGTCCTGACCCAGTAACTGACCTTTGGTGCTATAATAACTGTCAGTCACAAGACTGATTTCTTAGCAGGTACTAAGCATCCAACAGCTTCCATTGACTTTTCATCTAGGAATGTTCAGCAAGTAATAAGAAAGAGAAAATACACGAAGGTATTTAAGAGTCTAAATGTCAATTGAAATATGTCAATGAAAGTTCAAGCATCTAAACAGAAGCCTACAGAAAAAGTTCCCCAGATAATTGATTCAAAAAAGTTAGTTCTATCAGCAAGGTTTTATGGAACTGAGAAAAAGATGGTAAACCATAATATTTAATCCAAAGTAGGTCTGCTGCTTTTTTTTTTTTTTTAATGTTGGGGAAAAGCTGACCTAATTTCTCTTCTCTGCTTTCCTCTGAATGGAATACCATCAAGAACAAATTAAGCCTGAGTTCTTAGAAAAGTATGTGTCTATCTTGGCAATGGAATTTTGTGTTTAAGTGATAACCTCTGATTTACATAGTTGATTATTTTTAACAAGAAATGGTAGCTACCTAAGGCCAAAAGTTGCCAAAACAATTGTATAAAATCTTCTGCTGCAATTTTATTTGAGATGGATAGCTCACCTTTCTTTCAATGTGATCCAGTTTTCTCAGTGTACTACCATTCATCCTTGCACAAATGATGAACAGAGAGAGAGATGAAAAACTATGAATGAAGAGAGAAATTTAATCTACCAAGTACCTGTTCCTTATTGCTCAGTTACTCATGTTCTTGCTACAAATCTATGGATGTATTTCATTTCAGCTAGGTAGCAGTAGGTGGAAACTGGCAAACACTTCAGTGAGGAGAATTGTCTTTGCTTTTTTCAGCCTTTGACCATAATTTACATTACTAAATCATACTGTACTTCATAGTATGTACTTTGTACACAGTAGTCTCTTTATTTTTTTTTATAACTCTGAAGAAAATTATTCCTCTGTAAGAAGAAGCTAATGGAACCCATTCTTATGTCTGATCTAAAATTCTTCTGTATGTGCCATTCCACTTTTCAGAAATCAAGTTTAAATTACAAATGTCATAAATGTGGTTTCCAAATAACACTCATTGCTTTTGAAGATTGATTGTTCAGCAGTATTTCTATTTTTCCCTTTTGATATTTTCAGTCTGCCCTGTGGCCTTTGAAAAGTCTAGTAATGTAGTGAGCTTTCAATAAAATTTATTATCCTTTTTAGGCTACATATAAATATCTTAAATAAAACTTTGGCATCAACATCAAAGCACTAAATATGTCTTCTGTTCTCTCCAGCTATTCCATATTTTATGTGTTTGATGTTAATGTGAATGTGATATTCAAACTTAATAAATGTATGGCAAAGGGAAAAGTAAATGTCAATAAGCTTCATTGAACACTTATTAAATGCTTGTGTTGTATAAAAAGACGTCTTAAAGCTAAGAGATTCTATAAATCCTCTGTGCCACCATTATGTGCTACTGTAGGTTATAAAAATTTATATAAACCTCTATAGAATATATTAAAGAAGTTCTTCCAATATATTAATAAAAACTACTATATTAATACCACACTTATTGCTCAAGGCTCTTTCAGCTATCTGCTTCTGCCAGCCATAAATTGGACATGTTATAGTGCACAATGAATGATGCCATATCAAAAGAAAGGATGCTTTAATTTTTCTTTTTTGTTAAATCAAAAAAAAAAAAGCAATAATTAAAACATCTTCTGCTTGTTTTTAATGGTTTCAATTAAAGTCTAAGAGATCTAGCAATGAAATGACACTATTTGTCTAAGTTAAAGTTCTGTGTGTTACACACAAGATGTGTTTTAAGAACCTTTTTATCATCTCAGTCTGTATGAAAGAAACCTAATCTGCATGCAATGACTTTTCCTAAAACTAGTATTCAGTTTTCCAGAAGCCTGTTTTCTAGAATAGACCACTGCAGCAGGCATGGATTATGCCATAAGCCTCTGTAAGTGAAACTAAGACCACTAGAAAAACAATTTGTGGAGATGTGATCCCCATCATTATGGTTCTTTCCCTGCATTGTTCGTATTCAAGTCATTTAACAGGATAGTATCTGCCAAGAATCAACTAACTTATTCACAGCATCCAATTCCTCCAAATGTCAGGTAGCTCTGGATTAAAGTGTACTGTGATCACAGCAGCTGATGAAATGGTTTGTTTCACACTTTGGAAGGCACCATGAATAGTAACAGTTCAGTAACTCTTACTGACTTCTGCGAAGTCCTTGATGAACATAAGTTTACCCTCAGCAATAAAGATAAGAGACTAAGAGAACCAGCACACACATACATCTGCCTGCTCTCCTTTGGTGCTAAGTCGCCTTAATGCCATGATGGACTCTGTCAGGCTAGGTAAATCTAGTCCAAGGTATGTTTGAAATCACAAGCAGTTAGTGGGCTGCTTTGGACAGGTGCACTGGAGAGTAGTTCCTTTGATGATGTGCACTTGATACACTTGGCAATGCGGTTGCAACTTTGGAACAGCTTATGTGTGATGTCCCCTTCCGCACTTAGCTTTCAGGGCTTTGCCTTGTGACTTGGTCAGTTAAGTTCTGGAAGTACTAGGTTGATAAATTGAGCCCTGACCCTCATTTACCTCATCCTACTTTGCATTACTGATTTATTTCCAGTACCTGCAAAAGCAGTGCTGATAGTTTAAGGCTCTTCTTCTCCAAACTAAATAATCTTAACTGTGCGTATTTTAACACCATTTCCTCCTCACAGTTGAAGCATAACGCTGTTATGGAGGGGTAATTAATTGATGCAAGATATTATTTTCAAAGATTAATACTGTTTATTAATATTCAGTATTCAGAACTCTCACCACCCCAACCGCTAATTTTAATAATAATCGGTGATTCACACGGTCATGGAAACTTTATACAGATAATAACACAGGAGCTAGAAATAACTAGCAACAATATATAACATTAATTGAACTGGAAGAGAAGGTTCCTGTTGTTAGTATACTGCTTGTGGTCAATATACCACTTGCCCTCTAGAGGGACTTAAGGAGCTCCTTTCTGCTTGTGGCAGAAGGCAGTGGTGAATTACAAGAGGCTTTAAGTATTTACTCACAAAATATTAGTCTGACTTGCAGGGCTACCTACAGCTTCAGACAGTACCCCAAATGCTTTCTGGGAATTCTCTTAGTGTCTTGTTAGTCACTTAGACTTCTGAGTCTTCCCAGGCTTCACAGGGTGCTGGGAAAAAGAGGCAGATCTCTGACTGGGCCTGATCTCTTCTGGATGATGTGTGTGCCTCCGGAACTTCACATCTTGGCAGAAGGCTTTCAGGTGCAGGCAGGATGTCTTGTGATATGCAGTCTTGGCGCAGATGTCACACTGGCTATGAAGGCCAATCACGTGGAGGCTTTTAGAGCCTGTTCTTGGTCAGCTCGAGGCAGTGGAGTTTCCA
>WBNM01041166.1:0-24393 GCA_013399055.1 Ramphastos sulfuratus
TAATTACCCCTTCCCTGACAATGGCCAGAATCACAACTATACTCAACTGAAGGTTGACAAAATCACACTCACTTATATTCTTCCATAAACAGGATTCACATAGTAGCTCAGGTTTACTTAGAGAGTTAATTAGCCAGTAATTTTTCCCATGAAAATACATTTTCCAAAGATAGTTTCTACATTTCACTTCAAAGACAGTATCCCCTTTTAATATTTACTATATTTTTTTTTTCTTCTCTCTTCCAGTTACAGGATGCTGGTGAAATATTTGCACTTTAGCCTATCTGCTTCTTCAGAGTGTGAGTGGTATTTACAAAATTAAACCCCGAAGGAGCAGGGAGTAAGTCATCACTCTTCCAGTTGACGGAAGAAGACTTATACAATCCAAACAAATTCACAAGCATCAAGCACCAAATCTAGCAGTTATTTCAGGTCTAATCAATTTAATATTGAAGAATATTTTGTACTTATAGTCATACAGTAATTGTGAATTTGGGCAAAAGCTTGAATAACAACACTTCTCATTCAATATAATCAGAAACACCACAGCATCCCTAAATAAAAATTCATGTTAGATGTGGTCAAATCGGAAGAATAAAACAGCAAGGCCTCTTACAACAAAAACTTCTAAAAGTCATTAAAAGGGAATCCAGGAAGATCATGGTACACAAGGTGTAGTATACCACCCTTCAGAAGTAAATAAATATCAGAGCAGATAAAAGCCATACTCTAGTTAATTGTATTTAACTACATACACCTAAAAGAGCACAAAAATGCTATAACAAAGTTGGAGAACAGGATCCTTAACATTTTCTGCTGAGAGATCATAATATCAGAGTACATTATGAGCAATGCTATCACCATCTTTACATGAAAGAGGAAAAATTATCAGTGCAGAAAGCTGAGTCGTTTTGTCTAGATTAAATCCTTTGAAATGTATAAAGGCTGTAAACCAAAAATTATTTACACCCATCAGAAGTAATCTTCTTGCTAACTGGAGCACAACAGCAACTGACCACTGAATGGTGACAAACCATAGATGCAAACATATTTGGAAACATGGATAATTATTGCTGGAAGCAAATAATTAGATTTTACAGAATTACTGGCAGATCACTATGTCTTATACTCTGGATCAGTAAAAAAATAAATGGGGCAATGGAGAAACTATCCCCAAATCATCCTTTTATGGATTATTTTAATGAGAACAAATGGTACAAAGGCATTTTCAGAAGAACAGTACCAACACAACACATAGATGCAAGAAGCAATATAACTGATGTATCGATCGGATTTTACTGGGAGCTATAAATGAAAGGTGCCAAAAGATGAAGCAGAGATTCCAGAATTGATGCAAGGAAGATTGCAGCAGTCAGGGAGGTTGCAGCATTTTGCAAAACCCAGCATTGCAGGAAATTCTTGAGTAGTTCAATCAAGGTGTACATCCTTGCTAAGCATGTGGAAGGGAGGAAATAAATTAAGACCTGCTATATGATTAAATGCTCTGCAATACAGATGACTCTCCATTTCAAGTTAAATACAATATATGGAAATTTAAATTCTTGAGTTGTCTAAGCTGACAGATAACGCTATTCTGTATGAGGTATATGTTTTAAATAACACGTAGAAGCAATACACTGAGAAAGAAAAGACATCCACAAGTTCTTCCCATACGTTCAGCTGTGTTACTTGCTGAATATAAAAGTAAGGAGCTATGTAGACTTGAGGACCAATCATGGATATAATTAACATAGCACATTCCCTTGAGACCAAAGCACACAGACTGTACCTGTGCCTTTTTGTAGTGCATTTTGCACTGAAGAAGGGCAGGGCTTATCAATTTCTGTAGCAGGAGAACACTTAACCAAGCAGGAGAACACTTAACCAATAAATCCATTCCCACCTTTGGCAAACTTGTATTTTTCACTACATCCCTTTCACAAACTTAGGGATTTCCTGCAGTTGTGAATTTCAGGAAAATACAGCAAATTATAGCAACTAACAGTATTGTCAGTTTCTTCATACCGGAAAGGACTGAAGGTGTGTAAAATACATGTCCATTCTAGTATTCACTGCACACAAACCAACCAAGAAGAAGAAAGATTTCTGCAGTGAAACTCTCCTGTGTTAGGTCAAACCAGAGCTTATGAGTGGAAATCATATGGCAAAATCCAGTCAGATGATTATTTACAAAAGGATTAACAGCACTGAAAACTGTGCCAGGAATTATGATATGCAACTGCTGGTGCTCCTGTCAGGTCAGGGAATGCAAGGGCACTAATCACAAAGTCCAGCTCTGCAGTTTGCCTTAACCAGTCAGTTTAGAGATACAGGTAAGACTAGTGTACAAGAGATTTCAGGGAAGGTTTGGACAAAAAAGAGAAGAGGTGTGATATCTGAAATACACATCTAATTATCTACAAATATCTTCCAGTACATCTTGTGTGCTTTAATTATGAGGAATGTATTGGTGTCAGCCACGATATATTCTAATTAATGTATTCTAACTTTAAATCTTCTGACTGTCAATCTATTTTTCTGAGCTGCAGATATTGAACACATTATTGCAAAATTGTATTTGTCATCACGAAACAGTAGCACCACCAAGAACCTGTCATTACTAAGCTACCAGTTAGCCAGAAGTAGCACACCTGATAAAGAATTCTACAGCTGTAGGATTACATGACTATTAAGATTTGCTCTCCCACATGATACCATCATCTAACGTATCTGCCATTAAGTTGACTAAAATAGGACTTGCTAACATGCAGAAATTAAACTTAATTAAACTGAACCAAACCCAGACAATTTCTAAGCACAGACGTGCATTAGTAGTGCCTTTAATATGTTTCCCTATCAGTTTACCTCTCCCAAAGCCAATACAGTGGCCAGATTTAAAATTACATAAGCTGGTCATTAAAGGTCAAGTTTTTCTAAATCACATCTTTAGAACTGGATGCATAAACCATGCCTGAGGGACCAGAGTTTTCTCTGAAAACCTCTGTTACCACAAGTTACTACATAACACACTCTATGCTCAGGTTCTGACCCAAGCTACAGACTGCAACACGATGCCTAGAACACCTCTGGACTTGTAACCAACCACTGGAGAGCATTAGGAATGATAGCTTCTGACAGACCATTTTTCCTCTCATGGCAGTATTAAAAGGAGGTGAATTCATTCTGCTTCAGTTCACAAATATTCAAGATGCACATTTGCAAGCCTGTAAGCAAAATAATGAACTGCCTCTTGGGAAGTGCTGTATTGTGATTTGGTCACTCTCATGCAACTCAGATGCCATCACCTCTTAGAGAAATCATCTGGTTCAACAAGGAAAGCATTCCAAATTTAGACCCATAGATGAAGTCCTCATCTAACTCCAAGCATAAGTAACTTGTCATTGTTAGTCCACTGCCCTCTGTCACTTTCTGTCTACTGGATTTTCATCCCTGATTATTTGTTCAATAAAGGTACCCTTTAATACCCAGTGATCATAACCAAAGTACTCCATGTGTGTGACTGAGCATGTTTTGCAGCACAGGAGCACTGTCATCAGTGCAGTTAGTCTGCTGGATATAAACAAAATACCTTCATTGCCATAAGTTCTTGCATCAAGACCGCATTTTCCAGGTCTAGCCTCTGGCTGTCTCCACGAGGTTTAACATCATAACTAAGGGGATCGATGTGGATGCTTTCCAGCTCCAGCATTGTCAGTTTCACTGCTGTCCTGTCATTTTTCAGCTGCTGGATGTAATCCTTCAGCCGCTGCTCATCCTCTTTTGTAAATTCTGTATCACAGCTGCTTGCAGTGGAGCTGGTAGTACTGGAAAAAGAAAGAATGACATAAAAAAACCTATGAAAAAAAATTCTACATTTTTACATTAAACACTCTCCTTACTTAAAAGTTCAGAAAGAATACACTCATAGTGTGGGCTGAATGTTGCAATGTTCAGAATATGCAGAAGAGTGTGAAAAATCCAGAAAATAAATTAATTCTCTAAGCTGCATAAGAAAATTGAATCATGTGACAATGCCTCTGCAAACCCACAGTAAGCTTCTCTCTGTGGTCAGTCACTGAGTTTTTATGGTCTCTGTGAAGAGGCATTTGCTAAGGAAAAAAGAATCAGTCCAGACCACATTTCTCTCTGCCTCAGGTAATTTTAGAGGGCATTTGTAGGAATCAACCTGAGCAGAATTTCACTAGCAGATGCCAGGCACGTTTTCTGTTCATGTTAAAGTGTATTCCTTAGTACACTGACATTCTTTCATGGCAAGAAGGTTTTCAAATCAACTCTTAAGTTAGCAGGATTTTTAATAAAAAGTCATCATCAGACTTGGCAGAACTTCCCTCTACAGGCACAAAACAAATGAGTGGGACCATTACTCTGCCTCATCAATATTACAAAGAGGTTGCGGAAAGGAGAGCTAATGCCTTAGAGCAAGGGTGGCTCAGTGCTGCTTACCCACCTACATGCATGCCAGCGATGCAGGGGGCTAAGACTCATATAGCCACTGCAGTCCAGGGCTGAATACAGCTGCAAACACATGAAAAGGAAAATAAAATGTTGTGTTGTTTCTCTAACCTCAGTCAAAGGTGCTTGCTGTCTCCTGAGGTCCTGTAATCAGCTGCTGGGTAAGGGATAAGTCATCCATTATGTCTGCTTGTCTGGAATGCTAGATGATCTCAGTTATCAGCAGGGGAATAAATCACTTTCTGTATCAAATTGCACTGTGGTTGAACATTTTTTTTAGGAAGAAAAAAGCCCCATCCACTACATGTTGCAACTCAGGATGATGTTCTAAAATATATTATCCATATGAAAAACAGGAAGCCTTTAAAGACAGGCTTGATTTTTCTCTTTCTGTTGGTTCTACTTCAGCTAAAGCTACATTGATTTTTAGGTACCTCAAATAATTGCTAATCTTTTCAACAAACTCCAAGCATGCAGCCTTGGAGGAGATGAGAATCAGCAGATCTACAACATGAAATACTGCACTACAGATCTTTACTACAGTTCTGTTAATTTTCCACTATTCCTTCCTGTGTCATATTTACCACCAGTGTAAACTGGTCTTCGCTTTTGTTGTCATTGATTTCCATCTACAGTGAAGACAAAGAAACCTACTATTTACATCAGACAGAAACCACTTTGTTTCAGAATGAAAAAAAATTTTGTTCATACTTAGTTGTTTGCTAGATAATCTTAATTTAAAGATATTTCTCAGAAGTAGATATTGATAGAAAAATTACGGGGTTAGACAATATCAGAAATACTTAATTGTGTACTGAAGTAATGTTATGAGTTTTCTTAGCACCCAAAGACAGCAATTGCACAGCTTTTCTGGATTAAATATAAAAGACTTATTGCTGGAAGATGGACAGCTTTTAAAGGCTACAAAGACTTCAAATCTTGGGACACAAATGGCTCACCTCAGTTTTCACTAGCAAAGGAAAAGAAAATCCTAGCTCTCCTGCTGGGAATGAAACATGAGCAAAAATGTTAAATCTAAAATGCTGTTATGCTGTGTTGGACTGACCTCACATTCACTGGATATTCATAAATTTTGGCCCTTAAAGATCCACGGCTATGCACATATATTTTAGGGGAAGCGTAGTCCAAACTGAGGAAGGCAGTCTGAGTTGTTGCCAGTGATACTCAAGACTGTTTTTACTTCAGTCCTGGCTGCCTGCCTGGCTGCAGCTGGGTTGTCTCTGATGAATTGCTAGCAAGCTGTTCTTCTTTTCAGTGTTTTTTTGTTTGGTTTTTTTTTTTTTTTTTTGGTCGGTTGGTCGGTTTTTTTTTTTAAGAAGGTGAGGGTAGCTTAGCAAGGAAACTGCCTCAAACAGCACACAAAAACCCAAGAACCTTCCCTCTCCCTTCACATTTAATTAACAACATGTCCCTACTGAAAAGACTGGAAGCAGGAAGGGCTGCAGAGAGCTGGGGGACAAAGTTCACTTTGGACTGTTGTGAAAATGAGGCTGTGTGATGAGGTTCTGAAAAAACACCACTTTCTGAACTCCCACAGCACAGCTCTGGGAGTTCCCCTGAAGTCCCACCATAAAGCTGTCCACAGCCATAATGTTAGTCCATTGCTGTTCTGTTTAAGGGCCCACAGCTGCTGACCACATGATCCTGAATTTCAGATACTGCTCTCACTTCTAACAGCAATCACAACAAAACAGACTGACAGAATGCATACGTGGTGCCATGCATCCATCCAAAAACCACATTAAAATTTTGCAAAAGTTGTAGAGTTTCTAATTTCTCAAACATGTAGGTAAGAATAGAGAAAGGATCACAATTTCATTACACCTGGAGGGAGTACAGCATTAACCTGCTCATTTTCACTGCTGCAGTATATAGTGGAAGCAACAAGAAATGTTCTTAACACTTGCTTCATCCCTTGAGTCTTTTACAACAATATCATGCCTGAATGATGTCAAATTAAGTTTCATATACAGCCTGTGGAAAATATGCAGGGTGGTGTAGCACAGCATGCAGTTTTACTTGATGGCATATGTGTGTTTGCATGCAAGTGTCAAAATGCAGTGGATGGGTATAAATGAGATTTCCAGCAGTACCTCTGTATGAGCAACTTCTGTACAGAACAAAATTTTGTCCATAAATCCAGCTCATCTTTTAAAAATAGAGTCAATAAAAAAAAATGCAATTCAGCAAATGGTGCCAATTATACCGAAGTTGATAGAACTACAATGATGCTGTCAGAACAAAATCAGCGAAACTTGCTGGAATGACTCAATCAACCTTACACTTTAAAGAATGCATTTTATACACAGAATACATGAGCCAACCTCTTTGCATATGAGACGCCATATTTTTCCCCACAGATGTAAGGCTGGGCTGACTAGCACTGCAGCAAATATGATCTATTGTTTTCAGTCGGTGTTACAACGTAAGAAGTCTTTTATTTCCTTTTTAAGGTTCAATCAGTCAAACCTGATTGGCAACATATGTTCTATAGTTAGCTTCTGTCCCTGAAAATAATTACAACTTCCAACTACACTGCAGATATATTTTTATTTTCAAATAATGAATTTGCAACATTATTGTGCTAGGCTAGCCAAACAAATTAAGATTCTTGCCATAATTTATATTCACTTCACCAGTAACACCTCTTGTGATGCTCTTTCACTGAATTTTTTTTAATTTCATTTGTTCTCTTTTACAGTCTTTAACCACTTGTCACTAGTAGCTTACCAAGCATTTGTTCTCAGTAATGTGTTCAGGGACTTGATATTCAGAATCTCATTTGAAATGCCAAATCTAAACATGGGTCAATGATTCCATTGTACGTCCCTATTCTACAGGATTTCAAACAGCAGGGAGAATTATTAATTTGTCAGAAGTCTCTGCAATGGAGTTTTTGTCATTCCCACTATCTCTTTATTCATCTGGCTTCGAAGTGAAAAGGCAGCACTACATATATGCAACTAAACAGCCTGCAACACTAAACGAGCTATGACAAAATAGCAGTCTTGCAGATTTGGAGTATGTTGGAATCACATAATGTTAAAATGCTTTAATACCAATACAGCAGCCCCCAAATGGTGGCTCACACAGCACTCATTAGTCATGTGAGCTGTACTGGGTTTGGCCTGAGTTGGGGTTAATTCTCCTCAAAGCATCTTTCCAGTGCTGTGCTTTCCAGTGGTGTACCTATATTGATAACACACCAATGTTTTGGCTATTGCTAAGCTGAGCACCAGGCTGTGCTCTTTCAATGTTTCTCCATCCCGAGAGCCTGAGGGGACACAGCTGAGCCAGCTGACCCAAATTGGCCAAAGCAATATTCCATGCCATATGACGTCAGTTCAGATATAAGAACGAAGTGAAGGAAGGAAGTTTGAGGAGAGTCGCCCATGGCATCTGTCCTCCAGAGGAACCATTACATGTGGAGAACCCTGCCTCCTGAGACTGATCATTGACCTGCTGATTAGAAATAGAGATTAACATCTCTCTCTGCTTTTGCTTCCATGCAGTCTATCACTTGTGCTTATTATAATAATTATTAAATTGCTTCTATCTTATAACTTGTTTCTTACATATTTTCCCCTCTCCCCTGTACATCTAAAAGGGAGAATGACAGAGTGGCTTTGGTGGGGATTTGCCCCCCAGCCAGGGCCAAACCACCACACGGGCTTTTCTACTTCTAGTCTTACAGGCTGACAAGTCCTTTAAGATATTTTTTTTTTAAAATAAGTCTCCAGGAACAGCTAGAAATTCAGTCTGCTTCCCTATCTTTGCCTGGACTGCTATTGTTACAGAAAAGAAAAGGAAACAGACATCATCAACTTCAAATAATTGCAGAGGGTTGGAAGTCTGTGGCCATGGGACTAGAGCAGCAGGGAGCCAAGTGATAAGCTTGCATGAATGGGCTGAGAACTGGCAGCATAGGCAGGGTAACTCCAAAAAGCAGGAATATCATCCTAAAGGGAAACAAAAGGAATCCAGAGTGATAGGGTGGAGAGAGTCAAAGACAAAAATCTTCAAATTTTTAAACCTAAGACAGAACATTTAGTGATATAGAGAAGTGTGTGCCTTTTGGGCTAACACAGATTTTGTGTTTATGGGTTGGCACACTGTCATATGTCTGTAAGGTGAAGAAGGAATGACTCTAGCTTGAGACAGGGTCCACAAGGAGAAATCTGAAAACACTTCTACTGCATATCTCCTGAAGACAACAGATTTGTATTTCAAAGAGAAGCTAAAATTGTGGAAATAGTCACTGACATAGATGTTTAAACAAAAACAAGTTCCAGGTGTGGGGAGGGGAGAGGGATGATAACAATGTATAAATGACGATTAGATCAGGATGCTCACATGCGTGAATGAGAGAAACTTTTCTCTCTCATGTTCCACATACATCAAATCAGGTAATAACAGTTACCTTTTTCAGTACAATATCTTGCTTCATGCCAGAAAACATAATGATAATGACTCAAGCTAAAACATGTCTCTTGCATGCAGAAGCATTTACGTTTGTATTTTTACATTTCATGCATGCATACAAGTATTGCTAGCTGATCACCAAAGTTCAATGTGATCAATAGGGGACAATTTTCCATCCCAAACACACATATTTCCTTCCTTTACTTCCTCCTCAAAAAACAACAACAACAATTTTCAGCAAAGCAAGAACTGTGGAGACTGTATTCCTATCAAACACTTTCAGTGAAAGACTAGGAAAACAAAACACTGAAACAGGAAGACCTCACCCCCTGACAGTTTCCCCTCTGTCAATACTGGAAACTGTCTATACTGTTTTCAATAAAAAACATAATTATGTCTTGACTAGATACCAGATATCTCATGATGAAGAAAAACAGCGAGGTAGTTCTGAAAACTGAGAATCACCCTTTCAAATAAAAGAATGGAAAATGAGCTCAGTCTAGAAAGAGGTGCCACGTGTGGCCACTTATAACATGTTGACATGCTGGCATAGATACGGGATTAGAGCATGCAGGCTGAGGCAAGTCAAGTATTTGAAAATGATTCATATAATTCCTTTCCAAAGCTAGTAAGCCAGTAAATACTTTTGGTATAATGTGTTACTAGCACAGACACTGTCACATTGATTTCTGAATACACACCTTTCCGAGACTGAAAGTGTACCATTAAATTTACTTGAACATCTCACAAGGATCCTGTTTCCTCAGGTTACCTTTTTGCTCACTTTTTAGCTATTCCATGATAGTCACGTGGCAGGAAATAAGATCCTTTGAAGAAGGCCTCATCAAAATGAGCAAATCATATAGTACTAAAATAAACAACTGAAAGTGTCAAAAAACAACAGCTCTTGAATAAAGAACCAGCTAAAAAATGGAATTAAAATGAAATTTTAGAGTAAATCTGAGCAACCAAAATAACTTTTTAAAAGAAAAATATTAATCTGTATTTATCCAGGATGCTTGCCAAATTTGTATTAATACACAAGCACATATATTCACTGTACAGAGTACAGTTACAGGCAGGCAAGAACTTAAAATGAGGCTACTAGCAGATGTACTTGAACCGGAATGCTTCTGCAATAATACCTCATTTAAATTTCACTATTTTATAGGTCTTCAGAGAAACTGCAATATCCAGCCTTTCCTAGAAGAATCCACTCTCTCCATCATGCTGCTCCACATGCAAAAGACTAGCATGGGAAGGATGAATTTTGGGTAGGGCAAGGGGAAATGAAAAGGGAGCAGAAACAGTTTAAAATGAAACTGCTGGATTTACAATATTTAGCAAATAATCCTTGAGCACTTCAAAACACCAGTGGAACTCTACTTCTGATCTCTGTCTCTCTATACATCTGTGCTGGCTGCATACAATAGATATGAGAGTGTCAATAAAACAGAAAGAAACAGACACAATGGTTTTGCCCTTTATAAGGAAGATCAAAATTCAGAGTTGTCCATTTACATCAAACTTAGAAAATTCTTCTAGGCTGGAGCTGTTCAAAGCCTAAGGACTACTGGACCACTGATGCATTGTGACTTCAGACTTCTAAATCAAAGCAAAGAAGCCAGTGGACTGAGGAGAGAGAGGTAGCAAACACAACACCACATAACTTTTGGTCTAAAATCAAAACAGTCAGTAATTAGGAGAACAAAAGAGTCACATTTACCTCGTGTGGCTGTTGGATGACAGGCTTTCCCATGGCTGCACGCTACAGCCAGTGATTGCATAGGCTCCCCCGCAGCTCCCATCTAGTTTCATCAGCAAGGCTTTTGCTGCATTCTCAGCTGTCTTCCTACAGTCATGAGCTCTCTTAAGCATCTGTGTGATGTTTTCCTCCCCTGTTCGGTCCCCTAGTTTTCAACCAAACAATTTGTTTCAGAGCTTTGAGGAGGGTGATAGAAATGAAGGCAAGTGTAAAGATGCTTCTTTGTGCTCTCAGTTTACACTAAGATAATGACAATAAATTATCAATCTATGATGTAGAAGCAACCTTACATCAGTAGTAACTGAGCTGCTGGCCTGAATCCATTGCCTTCCCAGCCACAACCTCCATGTATTAATGCTCCAGGTACATGTTTTAAGCAGTATTCCTAATGTAAAGGTGTGTGCTGTACATTAGGATTAGTTTGGGAGCTTTGATTAATAATACAGTGTAAAAGCCTCAGCCTAAACTACAACTCTTAGTTCAATCAGTTCAGTGCTGTATCACAGCACAGTTATTTTCAGTCCTTCTCACGAGCACCTTTATTTGAAGCCTAACGGTTTACCTCCTTTGCAGATTGTTTTTCCAACTGGAAGAATTGCCTTGCTGCTTAGAAGCAGCCCTTCAGGGTTTACAGTCATGCATACTCAACCAAAAGAACACTAGCACTGGTGTTCAATAATTTTCTATTATTTCTATTCATTATTTGGTATATATGCAGACTCTAACCATCACTGTGTTACAGGGCTAACTATAGCTCTAGTCAGGTCACTAAAGTAAGACACATTAATGGCTACACTGAAAGTCTGAACAATGCTACAATACGGTCGTATTTTACCAAATAAAATTCAAATGTGGCAGAGAGTACAACCCCCACTACGCCAGATTTTCCTATCATCCTGATTTGAATCAAAGACAATTACTCATATTTCACACTTGCTAGGTGAGATGCATGCATAAGAAATAACATTGATGTGGAAGAATAATATTCTTTTTAACAGTTGACTACGCTCTAAGTGATAAAGAAACAACTTCCATGAATTTTCCGCTCACAGATATTATGTTACAAAGCTTGACTGATCTTCAAATATCTGCTATTTTACCTAAGTGTTTCAATTAAATTTCACAGTGAAGATACCTAAACCAAACACAACTTCCTCCAATCTGTGTTACATAATGGAAAATTGGTACCATGTTCAATCACAGGACCATAACTGGTAATGCCATAATTAAGACAGCTATAAAAACCTACATGAAACTCCACTTGAACCCAAAGTATTTCTCCCTTCTAAGATTTCTTTCTGCTGTTCATGTGAATAGAAAATTCAAGGCTAAATTCACGTTTGCTGGCCACTGATCTCTGCAAGAAGGGAAAGCCTCCTAGCACATTGTCAAAAGGAACAACCAGAATCTGTACAAAAGGTGGATGAAAATCTCAGACATTCACTCTACCATGTAGTGTATGGCACACACCGCGCAGGCAAGAACCACCACACAAGGGCTGCTGGCTGAGTGCATTCAGTCATCTGAAACAGGAGACTGACTGTGTCAGTTCTGCAGTTCTAAAGCCTGATGGTTGCTGTCTTTAAAAGTTTTCTCTTCACATTTCAGTGAGAAGCTATAATATTGTCACAGCCAGGCAATTATGATGCCTCCGCACACCATGAAGAGCTACTGTCTGCCTCAATGTTTCCCATCTTTCTACTTGAAGATGACTATGGCTATTCATAAAAGGAATGGGATTATAAAACTTCTTTCCTTCAGAAAAGTAGAGCCAGCAGCAACGGTATGTTCCAAACACTCCTGAACTGTACCTATAATAGTGGCTCATCCTATTACTTAGTGAGCATTGTACTAAAAACCACCCCCCCCTAGCCACAACATTAACTACCCATAAAACAACACACACACACACACACACACGCACTCTCAAACATATAGGTTAATATCCCCAACAACATGGTAAGACACAAGATAGAATGTTTTGAAATTTCAGAGCAAAGGTAAAATGTGGAGTGAAAAACTCGAGCCATTTTCTGGTAACCTGTCAATGCTACGTTTGTATTGTCTGAAATCTATTTTTTGGTAACTATTCTCAACTTTGCTATCACTGGTTCTAACAAAATCTGTATTTGCAGTTAATGCAGCTTTGTGGCCCTAAGCCACATATGCTCATAAGCATTGTTTAATAATTTCACTCTGTACAGTTGCATGCCTGTACCAGCCTCACCACTGCCAGAATAGGCATCTCCTTATGACAGTATATTTAGGTTAATTTAAATTGCTGATGAATGTTATGATTCAATTCCAATCTCTCCTTTTCTTTTCTTGTATTTTTTAGATGTGTAAAATGATTTTATTAGTTAAAATCAAAAAAGGACCAGAAAGTATTCTTAAATGCTGGGTCATGAGACACTTCGCTCTTACAACTAACTCTGATGCTGACATGTGAGGAAAAAAAAAAGTGATTTACTGACATCTTACCAACAGAACCAACACCTGCAGCTTGGAATTGTCCAAGAATGAGACTCTGCTCACTTTCTGCCAATGCCAACAGCAGCTCATATGCTTCTATGCACTGTTCACTGAAAGAAAAAACAAATTGCATAGAACAAAAATCACACAAAGTGCATCTAAAATTTAGAGGAGAATAGTACCTAAAACAGTAACAAAAAGCAGAGGTAGCTGATGAACTGCATGATTCCCTCCTATTTATCTAGTAGCAGTGGTATTAAATGACTTAACAAACATAGCTTTTACCACAAACATTCAAGTCTCTCGTTCCTCCTGATGGCCCCTGGTTTGCCTCAAGTGTTGTAGCAAGTTAAAAAAGAAGACACTGACCTGATATGAAGTAAGCTCCAGAAGCATGTTTGTAACAGTCAACAATATGAATGGTGGCCAACCTAATCAGTTTGAGAAATCTTTTTAATGCCTTCTTACTACACAAAACACAGTACTTTATACTCCACTGTATAACTATACTGTACAAATTGCAGTAAGAAGACAACTAAAGATAAGAAAAAATATCTATTGGTCTGCCCTGGCTGTAAGATTTTTCCTCCTCAAAACACAACAATTTCTAAATACAGTTCTAAGTCACTCATTCCTGTTGCATTCTAATGTTTTGGAAAACAAATACTTTAATACACCTATTTGCATTTTACATTTCCTTGGAATTTGCTCAAGGATGGTGTACAATTTGTCTCAAGACTCAAACTTCCTGTTCCAGATTAGGTGAAGCTGAAGGAGTTAAACAATCCCATTGTTTTACATGTAGTTGAAAGCAATTTTAGATATTTGTAACCAAATACCAAAAACATCCACAATTCCAACTGATGTAATAAAAAGTCACTTAGAATTATGTGGAGTACAGTACTAAGGCGTACTGGTCTTGTGAAAGGTCAGAGCCTAAAACAAAGTATCTATATCTTAAGGCTGGATAGAGCAGAGACAGTTTCAGCCTAATTCAAATGCCAATTCAGTAATCAAAAATTAAAAGATAAATCTGTATATACGTCTATTAACTTGAGTTTGCTACTGCTGGTGAACTAGGGTAGAAATACACTTGTACCAACAACTTCTGTTCTGTAGTTTATCAAGCAGTTTAACCAACCACGCTTTTTTTTTCAGGGAGGAAACAAAAAGAAACAGTATTACTATGCTACACAATCAATTTCACTCTCAAAGACTTCCAACGAGTCTCCCTCATTCCCTTTTCTTTTCTGCCTAAGACACCCTATGCATAGGTACATACCTGTATTGCAGTGCAAGCCTGAGGGCTGTGGCATTGGACTCGTACTTCCCAACAAGCATGCTCATCCTCTCAGCATTGCTCTTGCACTCTTCCAGTGTTATTGTTAGTAAATCATTCTGGGATTTCAGGTGCTCAATACGGCTGCAGAAAAGCAATTAATTTGTAACCTTCAAGACCAGTTTTCAGCCACTGTCCTGAAAACTTCGGAACAATCATAATTTAAACCAATAAATACTATTTGGTCCATGAAAAGTTTTTAATGAAGATGACAAAATCTTTCATTTGTGTGTCTCATATCAAGACCCAAAAGAATAGTCATTTCTCTCAGGACAGCCACTTGCCTTCCTTCTCTTAGCCACAAAATGTAAATCCTAACAGTCTGCAACATCAGCAGGCACAAAGCTGTACCCCTGTTTTGTAGACATAAGACTGTGTAGAACAGTTCCATAACAATATTTTGCTAAATTTTACTGCCTCCAAATCTCACTTCCTGCTGCTACATTTGCTTCTTGTTTTAAGTGTCACATTAATTGGTGCGGTGTGTGAGTGTGTGCAGAGATCATGCAGTTGCATAAAAGTCCCTTTCCTCTGGAACATTCAGAATAACTGTTTCACTTGAAGTCATGTTTTGGTTGTGTTGAGAAGGGTAACTTCCAAAATATGATCACAGTTTCAATGGGGCAATTAAATTTCAAGTTCTGGCTATAGTCAAAAACTCAACTTGACTGAAATACTCTTCTCAGTGACTCTGAAACTGAAAAATAAATCTTCCAAATATCCACATTACTGTTTATTCTCACTTCTGATAACTGCTTTACACATCAATGTACTACATCTAGTTCTAGAAGCTGGACATACACTGAAAACAGACAGGCAAATGATTTCAAAAGTTGGACGAGGAGCTAATGAAGAAATCAGTGCCACGCATAACTCTAAAATCACTGACTTCTTAACACAAGAAGGAGAAGGGATAGCATACCACCATTTATTCTGCAATCAGAATAAATCCTTGACTTTCCTAGCTGCTCTAACTTTCAGATACTTCTTTATATAACTTTTTTGACACCTTCTTGTAAGCATAATCGTGCAGTGCACAAAAAGAAAACCAAAAGAAAAATACATTTTGCAGCACTACAAAAACACAAGCTACAAATAAAACAGATATTGTATTACTGCTCAGACTAAATTTGAAATAGCCATAGGAAAGACAGGCTCAGAAGGAAACATGATGAGACATGATTCTCGTGTTCCTGATTCATAGTGCTGATTTCAAGTGCCAAAGAGGATACAAAGCATGGTTTAATAGCACTTATTGAAGGATAACTCCAGTAGTATTTAACTGCTACCAGAAAGCTGTAGTCTTTCCTCTGCAGAAAGAAGTTTATTTACTGGTATATATGCCACACCACCATGTATCAGTACTTTCACTGATAGCGTTAATGCTATAATTCTGTTTCTTCACGACAAAGCAAAGGAAGCTAATTCCAGAATGATGATGAGTAATTTATGGAAATCTTTACTGCTAGTAGTGATGTATTTTAAGAAAAAAGATGCCATGTCCACGTGGTCAGCCATACAGAACACTCTACAGTGCAACAATGCTGATTTAATAACATATGACTATCATGCTAATGGATAGAATACTTAGCACATGATTCTTCATGAATTGCATTCCATGTTTATCTCCAACAGTTGAGTTGAGACTCAACTAAGAAATGATGAAAACTGATAAAAAAGTAGTAACCGTAGCAGAGCCAATAGCAGACAACAAACTTGATCAAATCTACCTATTTAGTCTTTCTGTCTCCACTTCAAACTCTCGGATTTTACTTTCAGAGATGGCGGATCCATGTGAATACAGAGTCTGGAAAATTTCCTGGATATTTGAGCAGTCTTGCAGAGAATGTGCCAAATGTTCAGCCACAGTACTAGACACCTGCACAGGTCAATTAACAATAGAACATTGTGAATCGATAACCACTGGACTCCTGTCACAGGCAGTCTGTATTGAGAGCTACACTTGCTGGCATGCACTCACTTCAAGTCATTCATTATTATTATGCATTTCTCATTGAATAGAATATTAACAAGTTTCCACTTTATGAATTGATTTTGATTTAAAATTCTACTAACTGAAGGGTGAAGTCCACTATTGCATCATATATTTAAAAAGCCTAACATGTAATTTTTTTACTTTCTTGAAAGCTCAGCGAGACATCAGAGCTAAGTTCTTCAGTGAAATAAATATTAACACGTAGTAACAAAAGCATTACAGATTTACATTGACATTATAAAACAGAACCCAGTTCTCTGATGACTAGAAGATCTGAAATGCAACTGAACAGTCTTTTCTTGAAGAATAGTATTTTGGAGAAATTGACTCCAAAATTATTCTCTTAAAGTCACTCAGCAAATGATTTCTAGCCACTAGTTACAAGAAAACGAGATCTTAATACTGGGTGAAATATTTTTCTCAAAATATCTTTCAAAGTATTTTCAGTTAGCTCATATTAATAAGATATGGGTCAGAAGAGATAATGCATGCAGATAATTATCAGTCCTTACCCCTATGCTGCTGATTTCTGATCCTAACACAGGTCTATCAGATGATGAAGACTCTGATCTTGTCTTTGATAACTTCACTCTTTCAGCAATCTGTAAGTCAGAATGCTGCACAGATTACACAGAAACTCATACTCCATAAAAATCACATAAAATACATTCTTTCACTAGCTACACTTGCAAACTTGGAATAAACTATTGTAAAACTGGCAAGTGTGTTATAACTGAGAGAATTACAATTATTAGTGCTTCAGAAAACTCTTTAGAGATTCTAGATATCTCCCAGTTAGCCATGTGCTTGCACAGCAGCTATGCAAAATGAAGCCTGCTTCTCGCAGATAATGAGAAGTGTTACTGCAACACACAGTAGTTCACCTTGGCTATGGGAATATCATTGCTACTGCTGCTTGTGCTCAGCTCTCCCGTGCTGGGGTTAATGGGTCGATTGGCAGAAGTGAGACGACTCGGGCTGGATGGGCCTGTTGCCTGCACACTTTGCAAACGTGTTTGCAGTTCCCGAACCTGCAATAGAACATAAAATTCTGTTTATTCCATTTTTATAGTTTAAATAGTTTTCAAGATTTGCTCATTGTCTATCCAAGCCTAACTGATTCTGGCTGAAGCACAGAAGTTGTACTTTGTCCTCTGGTGGCCACAAAGTTTTCATGTGGGAAGCAGATGAAGGGAGGCTGTTTCACAATTCCACTGTAGTCAGTTTTTTCAACTGTTTGCATTGTGGAAATATGCTTCGGCTTGTTTTATACAACTTATACAGTACAACTGTACTATATGTATAGAAATTTTTCTCTCTGGAGTGAAGCCTGTGCAGCAGCCTAAACAAACCAAATGAAAGCTCCAGTGCTGAAAAAACTCTTGACACAGATGTATCATAGGATGGCTTTGTCACATTTAAAGATCCAAGGCATTAAAATGTGACCTTATTGTGGCCTTCCAGTATCTGAAGGGGCCCTACAAAAGAGCTGGGGAGGGACTTTTTAGGATGTCAGGTAGTGACAGGACTAGAGGGAACGGAGCAAAGCTGGAAGTGGGTAGATTAAGACTGGACATGAGGAGGAAGTTCTTCACCGTGAGAGTGGTGAGAGCCTGGAATGGGTTGCCCAGGGAGGTGGTTGAGGCCCCATCCCTGGAGGTGTTTAAGGCCAGGCTGGATGAGGGTCTAGCCACCCTGATCTAGGGTAGGGTGTCCCTGACCATGGCACAGGGGTTGGNTGTTGAGAGCATTGGGTAGAGGGTATGGTAACACTGGGATGCAAATTTTTCAGAAGCCAGTTTACTGGTTAACTCCAGAGGATCTGCTAACTGTCCTGGTTCTGCCCAAAAAGCACCCTTACACACTGTGGTGGGAGATAACATCCCTGTAATGAACATGGGAAAGTGGCTAGTAATGACAGTGTGGGTTGCTCCTCCCATGGAGAAAGAAAAACCAATCCATAGGATTGTCTTTGCTTACGGACCTGGTTGTACTTGGTGGGTAATGAAAAAGATGGGGAAACTCAGTATGTGCTTCAAGGAGATTTAATACTGGGGGGAAAATAACCTGGAATGTGAGTAATACTTGCAGGAAATGATGCAGTAAGTAGGACCCGAAACTGATAGACTTTCACAAGAAACAAGAGTACAACAGTGGTCAAAACCAAGCTGGTGTTGGTATCCAGCACTAGAACATCCTACTTCTCCTGTCCTGAACAGTTAACATCTGGAGGAGCAAAAGAACATCTTTCTATTACAGGACTGGGATACTGATAAAATTTGTGTGTGTTGGGTATTGAAATGATTTAAGTATGTAGGCTAAGTTGTAAGTGTAAGGAAGAAGGGATTTAAGCATGAGAAACAAACTGTAATGAGTTTGGGCTGAGCTGGGGTTAATTCTCCTCAAAGCATCTCTCCAGTGCTGTGCCCCACATGCTGTAGCTGAGTGTTGATAACACACTAGTGTTTTGACTACTGCTGAGCGAAGCACCCAGGCTGTATTTTTCCAACATCTCCCCACCCCAGAGTGTTTTGAGAGGACACAGCTGAGCCAGCTGACCCAAACTGGCCAAAGGGATATTCCATGCCATATGACATCAACTGAGGTATAAGAATGAAGTCAAAGAAGGAAGTCTCGGGAGATTCATCCACAGCGTCAATCCTTCAGAGCAACTCTTACACATAGAGCCTTGCTTCCCAGGACCAAAAAATCAACTGCTGGTGGGAAGCAGAGAATAACATCTCTCTTTGCTTTTGCTTCTGCATGCGGCCTTTGCTCCTTCCCTGTACTTATTAAATTGCTTCTACCTTGTTACTGGCTTTTGCTACATTTTCCCCTCTCCCTTGTCCATCTAAGAGGAGCGACAGAGCGGCTTTGGTGGGTATTTGGCTTCCAGCCAGGGCCAAACCACCACATAGGTTTCCTTTAGTCTATTCCTTTAGTGATTATTGGCCATGATTACAAAAGAAATTATTCTAAAAACAACGGTAGCAACAGATGAACAGAGCTAAGACCTCAGATAAGCAAACCTTTATTCAGGAAAGTATTTATAAAATAAAAGTCAGAAAGCACAGTTATTAATCTACGTAAGTCATTGCTTTAGTATCATAACACAGAAGCAACCAGAACTTAAATAAACCATCTGCTTATTTATGTTTCTTGATTTATTTACTGATTCAGGCCTTCATTTGAGAAATTATATACTGAATTAACTGCTATAAATAACTTTAGCAACTCAAAGTACTGGATGGTAATTCTGAGCAGGACAACAGGGCAAGTTTGCCTGACCTGTAAAATCACTGATCTCACAATTCACACATTCACCAAGTCAGTATCTCATGACTGGGTCACCCACCCACCAGACTGCCTAGAGACAGCTTAGGTAACTATTTCTGGTCACCAAAACCTCCACTGTAAATAAAGCAGTATGTACTGACCTCCTCAGAAAGTACTTTTCCACACTACCAGTAATTCTACAGGAAAAATAAAGGAAGACCAAAAAACAGGAATCAGGAAAAATGTATTTCAGAAAAGCCAGATTTTTCTCTGGACTGGCAAATGCATGAGTTATGAAAAGACTGGTTTAAAAACTGTGATTAAAAATTGTCTGCTCAATACTTCTACAAGTTCTACAAGTGTTATATAATGTAATATAAATTATTCTGAAGGTTATGTTTTAAGTAGACAGAAGGTATCTGCAGTACTGCACATGAGACACAACAGGTGAGAGGAAAAAAAGGAGAAAAATAGGGAAACACCTGTGAAAGCCACAACAACCAAAAACAGCTGGAGGAAGTCCAGAGAGTAACAGAAGTAAAGTTGTGCTGGGACCTTGGAAATAGCAGGAGCAGGAGTACTGAGAAAGACACAAGGCAAGTTATGAATACAAATCTAGATAATAGGATCTTAAATTTACTAATATTTGATGTTTAGCAATATGAACCAATTGTTTATCTGAATTTCTATTTTTTTCCTTTGAATGCTGAGAACTGGAGTAGGAAATTGTGAAAAATAATACATAACTTCTAATAGGGGCCTTCATGAACTAGATAAAAAGACACCAAGGGTAGAAAAGGACTTGACACAGTTCAGTGATGTTGGATTTATGAAAGACTTTGTAACTGATTAACAGGCATCACAGATATGTTTCTAGAAAGGGATAATGGATTATATAAATTTTTTTGCTGCAATATGTTAATTATCTGTAATAATGAATCTAAAATATGTGTTTTTACTCTTTACATTTTACCCATGCATACTGACAATTGCATGATTTGTTAACATCTTAAATAAACAAACTGCTACAAACTGCCTGTTTCAGTCAACTATTTCCACATTCAAAGGACACTTGTTTTTGTTCCTAAACCAGTTTCAAATAAAGGACATGCCTGTGATTCTTTTCTTTCTGCCTTACTTGTGACTGTTCCATCATTCAGTATCTTTGCACCCTTCAAATAGTAACATTTTCTTTCTCCAGCATTTTAATTTTACTTCATTTTTACTTCATATCCCTGTTACATAAAGGACAAAAATGTACAATGAACAACAAGAGTGAATATATGTCTCCCATTTTCTGATTTATTTATCCATACTGCACATCAATGATGGAGAAAATGGAAAATGTAGTACTAGCACAACAATTCAAGCTGCTCTAAGTGGTGATGGTGCTTCCCATCCTAAAGCATCCCTAACCTTCCAGTATGGCCTAGTAGCAATTATTTTCAGCCCCTCTCACTGTAAGCATTAGAGATAACACAGTCTTTTTTCCTACAGGTTGTCTGAGTATAGTAAAGAAGTCTCTCCCTGTGTTTTTAAGGGCTGACCCCTCAGTGAATTCTCTGGAGTTTACTGAGCTTAGGCCTGCGCATGGCAATTCAAATGATGCATTTATGAAATCCTCCTCCTCTTCTGCAAAGATGTCTGCTTTCGAGAAATACATAAGAACTTAACTGTCACTAGCAGCACTACTGCTCCGGTAGATCTGAAAATAAGTATGCATTTTGAATTATTCTGAGGAGCAGAAAAAGGGAACAGCATACAGACACACAAGCTGCAGGAGAAGAGCTATGATGTTAGGTTTTATACATATGTTTCTTTTAAGTAGCAGGAAAGGTGACACAAATCAAGTGCTCTTCTGCTTTTGACACCTTTTATAGTGCTCCAGGGGCTGCACCTCTATAAAGAATGCAAAATAACATAAATCAAGCACATGACAGGACAGGATATGGGAGGTGAAGGGTGGATTTCCTAAAAGCTTTAAGCACAACTGAAGTGTTCAAATCCAGGCTAGCACATAGTGGAAACAAACAGACTGAGAGCAGCAGCCTGTCTCAGGCTTTTTCTCATTTCATTTCAGATTAATCACTAAACATTTGCATAGAAGCTTGGGAACAGACGCAAAGCTCTAGTTCAGCAACAGCCAAGTAAAGACACTGCTGCATAAGCAAATACCACACAACTGAAAGAGATGGAAAATGGAAATAGTTTTTGGCTGCTGCCTCAGGTTTCTAGTGTGTACCAAGAACCAAGGAGACAGAACAGTTCAAGGCACACTGTAAGGTGTGCAAGCTGATAATAATCTCTCTAGCAATCTGGAAGAATATTCCAGATTCTGATACCAACATGAGTAACAGCAAAACAAGGACAGCTGAGCTTTCTGTGTCATCTGACAACAGTGTTGGGCTCAAGAATATCTGTAAGGCCAAGAATCTGACTCCTTTGAATAAATTTCAACTCCTTGCAAGCAAAAGATATTCTGGGAGAGCGCTCATGTTACAATTAAGTTCTTTAGAGTCAAGGCTATCTAGGTAGCTGGAGCAATAACTCATTAAAACAGCGGACTAATCCTCATCATTAAAGGCATTTGATTAACTGAACAAATTCACATATGCCTTAAGCGGAGAACAGACTTAACAGATTTCCAGAGCTAGAACCACCTTTTCACTTCAGAGAGTTCTTCTGTACGCCCCTAGAAGCCCGAACACTTCCCACACTCCCTGCTTCTTATGCCAACAGATTCCCTAGGACTATGCTGAGGCACAACTCATTTGGCAGTTGGACAGTTTTCATGGTAATGATTAAAAATCCCACAGCATTCACTTTGCAGTCATGATGGAGTTTATAGCTACACCAGTGCTGTTCATGTGATTACTGTGGTGGGTACAAGAGATTTTGTGTAAGAACACTAATATTACTTTTTGTACTACTGTTTAAGCCTGTTACTACACAGAGCATTTGTAAATAGTGCTGGCCTGATTACAACCTTACTGTTGTGGAATAATATTAATCCTATGAACTGGTACAGAAGTTCCCCAGCATCACAGCTGTATTATTGAACTCAAAATTATGGTCAGCTATGTATAAGCACCTTCTAGGACACTGATTGGTCAAGACTTAGAAAAAAAATACTTTTAATATGGCAGTATCATACAAAGTAATGTAAACCTCTGTGTTGTAAAATTAGTCACTACAGTGCAGGCACTCTACAGAAATAAATTATTATCTCATTTACTAATGACCTGTGAGAAACAAACTCCGTATGTATGTTGTTTCTTAGCTACTGTTCTAGAAAGCAGATCAATCTGTTAACTGAGCACAATACATACATAATTAAATTAAATCTCCAACAAGCCTCAGCAAAATGTATTGAAAGCACTCTGCTTGATTACAGATACTGGTCTGAAGTAACAAACCTATTGATCTGGTCAACTTTAAGATTACTCATTTCACCCAATTTAATTTGCAAAGAACAGTAACTGAATTTTAGTTGAATCCCCTTTCCCACTCTCCAGGGAAATAATCTGAAGTGGTCTACAGAAAATATATAATAGGTCAAAGCAAACATTTATTTTCTTGCAAGTACAGAGACAATGTTACATTTCAAATGCAAATACGTTTTCCAGTGCAACAATTATGCAGTGTTCCTGATGGGGTCATATGTCACGAATAAATTTCTCTGGTGGCAATAAACCAGTTGTTCTGCAAATTCAGGATGATATTAAAAAACATATTTCAATAAAGTCCTCTATAGGTGCAAACTAATGAAAATAACTGAAGCCCTCTCCCACCTGCTGTGGCAACCTCTGACTCTAAAGGTGGCTTGATTTTGTTATGCTCTGTTCCAATCAACATTAATACCTTGTCTGCTGGGCAAGACATCTACCCAATCTCTCCAGAAAGAATTTCCTTACTTAAAGAAGAATAAATACTTGAACTGGCTTGCTGTAATGTAAAAGACAGCTCACAGTCTCTAGAGAGTAATGCAAGACATAACCGTCTCCTGGGCCAGTGGTATGAACACAATTTGGGTCAGTAACATCCCACTGCTGTTATCACCTCACAATTGCTCTAGACACTTATGTGAAACAAGTTGACCTGAATTCTGTTTCCACAAGAGATACTTCCAAAACAGAGAGATACCAGTAATATATACATCAACCTTGCTAACAGTGTCAATAGACAGATTGACACCTACTAGATCAGTGTGATTAACACTATCCTTTGAGTCCTCCCAGGCCTGCCTATACTAAGGTAATAGTGAAACATTCAGTAATGTAGCCAATATTTGTGTGGCTCCACAAATGCTTGTTTCACTGAGGATTCCAATACAGACCGACCCAGTCAAGCAGGTATCTACATGCACAGAAGTAACCAACATTTTCTTCCTCAGCTAATCCAATCCTCTGCTATTGCTGGCAGCCAAACAAAATGTTTGTATTAAGGGCAACTCTATAATTAAGAGTATCAAATGGGCCAATTAGATGTATGCTTTTTTGCTTCCCTTTGAATACAGTCCTAACATAATAATCCTGGTTTTAATAGGTAGCCCTGCATAGTCACACATTTCAGTACACAAATATAACAAATATGAATTTTTAAGCTCTATTTTCAAAGTATCACAGTATC